>JAHWFP010056725.1:0-12617 GCA_023313725.1 Lithobius niger
AGTAGTACGTTTCACGGACAAAACCAATGGACCTGTACTTTTAGACACAACTGACTAGGGCGAAAGGTTCTTGATGACCTCAATATCGCTCGACCTACAAAAAAGTAATTACCATGAGTGCAGGCCGTTATAATTAACAGACCTTCAAATTTTGTTCCAGGTGTACGTTCTGTCACATTGTTGTTGTAATACGTTAGGTTATTTGCCTCGCTAAAATTTCTCGGGTAGAATACGAGTTTCGGGTGGGAACAAGTTTCACGCAATATTTGAAGTGACATTGATGCATTTTACCTTTCTAGTTTTGTTCATGTGATGGCCTTCCCACTTTATTACCAGTACTATTTAGGGTGGTGCGAGTTTTGATTTAGCAAAGCGATGATATGTAGTCCATTTGAGTGAAATGTGAGACACATTTTTTTAGTCTGTATTGCACCTTCCTTCGAACGAAGAAAAAAACGGGGGGAAAATATAAAGTTTTGGTCTGGAAAACCTAGAAATATCGGCATTTCAAAGCAAGTCCTTGAACCCCACCCCACCCTGATAATAATTGGTCAACATTTGGCTGATATACTGGGGAAAAAAACAGGAAGTTGTAATTTTTAACTGATTACGGTGTTGACTGGGTTACAGTAAACTAATTGCCTGCTTCTAAGTTAGCTCACCCCCTGTCGATGCGTAGTGTCTATTTCTGGCACGTAAAAAAAAAGTGCTTCTCTGCAGTAAAATTTATTTTCCTTTTCTTTTATTTTTCCAGTGTATCAACTACAGCAACAGGCACCTTCCCCACACAAAGTGGTGTGCTTCAGAGAGGTAGTTTTTATTTTGTCTTTACTTCTTTCTTGTATTTAACAATCTAACTGGTGGCAGCGTTTCATTATTGGCTTGGGGGAAAAAGTATGCTGAGTGCCTCAGAGGGCTCTGTGATTTTCCTTTGTACTAGGCGTGCCGTAAATGTCAATCGTGCAGGGAAATAAAGTCACCATTAATTTTTTGTAAAAAAAAAATTACACGGAGTAGCCTACTGCAGTGGTAATTGTTTACTCAGAGGTGTGTATGTCAAAATATTCTTCAACAGTGTAAGTCAATGTTTTTCCTTGTCAACATACCTTAAAAGGAGTGCACTGTAAAATGAGATGTTCAGTAAAAAGACCTATGCCTAAGCTAGATGTGCCCGTACAAAATCAGCTACATACGTAAATAATGAAAAAAAGTTTGATCTGTGCAGTGTAAATATTCGTGCCTATATTTCAAGGGCCACGGCGACTTTCGATAGTTTAAGCTTCCATACTAAGAAATCTCGCACAATACTCGTGAGAGGGGACACCAACACATTTCCGCTATTTTAAACATGTAAACAGCAAGTTGATAAGGATTGGCTTTGCCTCTACATTTTCTTGATTACCTAATAGTTTTGAAAGAAAAGGCTTAAACGATCTGCAAAGAGTGTCATTGTAAGGCCAGGGCTCGAAATGAGCGGTATCGCATCACAGTTTGCACCACAATTTTAGACATTTGTGATGCAAATTGAAATTTGCGTAGCAGTTTAGCGACACAACATCATGTTAAAAAAATCCTTTTGCAGTAGGCCTAGCCCATTTACACTAGAATATTCATTGTGTTCCATAAAATTCTTAATTCAAATCCCTACAGAAGTCAAGTTATTTTTATACCATGTGCAAAGAATGAAATTGAACGATGCACAATCGTAACATAAGGCATCAGAATATTTAGGTATTAAAAAAATGATGCAATTTATATGTCGCACATTCATATTCTCTTGTTCGAACTGAACCATCAATTAAAACGACAACACCCGTTTGCTTGCTAAGAAAAATAATCATGCTTCATGAAAACTGTTAACCATTATTTTGCGATTGCTATGCATACTTTTATTTTGCATCGCAATTATGCTACACACTTTTTTCTGGACATTTCGAGCCCTGTAAGGCTCAGTACAATTGCAAATTTTTTTAGTGTGGACTCGAATGTCGAGTACACTAGTATCAAACTAATTAGTTGTACCAGTACTGTTGTTGTAATGATTGTGGTAATTTACTTGATTACATGTTAAATGGCAACATTGAATTTAAACCATTTTTGATAGGAGTTAAAAATTGTGATTGGTATTCTAAGGGATAAAGTAAACAAACTATCCAAATTACAGAGAATTTCTGTAAAATTTTCAGATGAGAAACTGGAGGTAGAGTGGCAGTAAATGGGTTTAGTAAATCATTTTTTAATATAAATTCTACAGCTCTTGAAACACGGTTAAAATGGTGTATTGAAATGGCAATATCTGCAAATGTCTGGTGAAGGTGCACACAAAAAAAAGAGTTAACTCTTTCGGTATTGATACAATCATTCTGTATAACAAAAAAGAAACAGTTCTTGCATGGTAGTATTTGTTATGTACGGTTGGCATTTTTTTTAAACGTCCATGTGGTGATACGTAAATTTTTATCGGTATATTTTTAAACATGTATGGTGTGCCAAAACAGTAGTCCCTTAGGTTGCCCCTTAGGAATTGCCTAGTTTAATTTTAAAGGAATTTTCCAGCTAAGCCAACTGCTGTTATCTTTGTTTCCCAAACTCAAAATACATTTTGCCACTTAACGCCACGGAAGTACACCATGTTTTCATGCCGGAGCATTGTACCGATTTCAGAAGTTGTACAGTCCTAAAGAAAGCTCGTTTACAGGGAATGTCCTCATCCACATGTTGTCCTTTCTTGACGATAACAATTGACAATAGTTTTTGAATGGCTTTCTTTTATTTCCAGATACCAAATCGACCACCCTTTTACGGCAAAGAGTAAGTGTTATGTGATAAAATATACTTAAAGCTTGAGTAAATAATTTTTGCTACTTGATTGGTGTTAACATAATAGTGGATAGAGGTTTGTTTTCTACCCGTTTAATGCAGTGATATGTTTGGTTTTCTTTAGGTTCCATGGGATGATTAGTCGAGAACAGACTGACATATTTCTGCAGGATCATGAAGGGGCCTACCTGGTGCGGGAAAGCCAAAGGGCACCTGGGACGTTCACGCTGTGCATGAGGTAGTGCACTTTTTAACATAATACCATATGCACCGAATTTAATCCTTTTTTTTGCTATGTTCATAATTACCTCTAAATTACCAAGTTAACGGATATGTCCACATTTCTTAATTTTACGATTTGCACTCTTCCCTTTCGCCCCTCCCCTTTCCCATTTGTTCTTTAAGCAAAGTCAACCTAGCACTGACCGTGCATTTGCACCGAAAGAAAGTATTGAGTGGGGACTTTGACTTTACTTCTTCGATTTTCTCCATTTTTTGTAAGAACTGTATAGGGATCGACGGAATCCGTTTTGCCGAATCAAGGTTGGTTCCGGATAATTTGATGTCAGTGCCGGATTGGTTACGGGTCTAGGTTCTGGATCCGGGCCGGTACCAGATACCGAGTAATTCACACACAAAAACGAAATAAAGTTTATTTTTCGCCCATTATAAGTTGCAGCAAGAATTTATAGGGTTGCAGCTATGGTATTAATTTTCGCTTTGCTTCACATTATTTTGTTACATTAAACACTTAGAAGTCTTACGCTATTATGAGAACCAGTATAGTGTAATTGCATGTAGGCTACAGAACTGGTTTTGCAATGTGGCTAAATTCTGAAATTTTTTTTTTGAAACAGTCAAACAAAGCACTCATTAGGTTAATCAATCAGAAAACATTTCTCATTGATGAATGATTAGCCTACTGCCCCATTTCGAAAAATAATTTGCAAAATTTTGCAATATTTGTAAAACCAGTATGTAGTCTATGCATTTATTTTAGAGTAAAATTATTGAATTTTGGTTGCATTAAAAAAAAAATCGCAACAGTCTTTTATTTACAGCTTTTTTACGTTAGTTTCATTCCTTTTTTTTTGCTTTCGTTCCCTTTTAAATTGCTTTAGTTCCGTTTCGTATTGCGCACAGTATAACAAAGACCGAAAGCAAGAAAAAGGAACGAAACCAACTAAAAAAAAGGGTGTTTCTAATTGCTGTTCGAAAACATGCATAACCTGATAATTTTAGCATTCTTCTCCGAAGTATGCATTCTTCTCTAGAGGACTGAAGTTAAATGGCGTGCCAGCTCCGTAACCCAACCGCACAAATGCGCATGCGCAGTTCCTCCAATATAGGCTACAACCTCAACTGATTGTCATCCTCTTTTCGTCTAGCCTGCGCCGCGGGCGCACGCTTCCGCTTCTTCTCTCCTTGTTTTCTCTGTCCGATTTTTCCTTTTTCGGACAGTCAACGCACGATCGCCGGACTATGCCTTGTCTCGTTCTTGTACCACGAAGACTGTTACCGAATCCATGGCGCCCACCGCCAAGCAATACAGCGTTTCCCGTATTCAGCTAAGATGAAGTAACAGCCAGTATCGTGCACAAATATAACTTCACTACATTTCGAGAGGACAACCTCCCGTCTACAGGTTAAAATAAACACTAAACCATTTTAAAAATTCATGGCAGTATCTGCCGAGTCACCAAGTCTAAAAACAAACCATTCAGGCATGGTCAAGGCCTAAAACTTTAAAATTTAAAAAAAATATAAAACATACCAAATGATACACCATGTTACAGGATGGGCGCCCGGAAGTAGAGTGGCAACAGGAGGCAGTGATGTCACGTGGTTCATAATTATTTGGTCTGGTCCAAATTAAATAGGGTGGTTTAGTTAGATGGCTTTTTCTTGAATTTGTTGAATTTATTGAGTTGTAGGTTGTTGATGACTGGAAAATATTCTTTTAAAGATTTGTTTCTGGAATTAAATGATTGTAAACAGGAGGTACATGAGTAAGGATAATAAGTGATTCAAGGTTTATTCTTCCTGTTTACAATAATTTAATTCCAGAAAGCAAATCTCTAAAAGAATATTTTTCAGTCATCAACAACCTACATAGGCACGAGGGTCCAGCAGCACATGGCAGACACCAGGAATGAAGTTGTAACGAATGGCATAGCAGTCCACCAAAAGGAAACTCGACACCGAATCAACTGGGAAGGCACCGTGACACTCCTCTAGTCCAACTCTAACAATGATGCGCATCTGAGAAGCCTTGAATCCCTGGCTATTCAATACCACAGCTGAGAGAAGGCTGTGCTGATGAATATCCAGGACCCAAACAATCAGTTCCTGCTGAGAGGAGAGTTTAATAAGTTGCTGCGGGAGATGTGGTGCACTGGCCTGCATGTTACGGAGGCTATGGCCTCGCGCCGCATTCCAACGAACAATAGCAGCAGACGAACGATCACAACGAAGTAAGCGGTGATGTGGTAGCCTGATGAAGACAGTCGTTCTGAGCCCCTCCAACTCCAGAAAAACCTGACTGTCGAAAATTTGCAAGGATATTGGAATGATAAATATCCTTTACTTTGAAATCTAAGCGTACAAAACGTAAACAGGGATTTTCTGGAAGTGCAGAATTGATTTCTTCCCTCGAGTAAAAAACAAAAAAAAACATTGACTTGAACTAATATACTCGTAATAACTGGGTATGGATTTCTGTTGTATTTTAGGTGGTATTCTTTCCACTTTTATTGCACCCGTCTTTTAAACTGTTTTTTCAGTAGATACATATTAATTTTTGTTTAAGTTACATCGACATTTGGGGGACAATTTATTTTCTGCCGTCGCAAATCAATCATTAGTTGTGGTTTTGGTGAACAGCGTATATTACCCCCACCACCCTTCCTCCCTCCCCATAGATGTGGTGAAATTTTTCGTCATAGGAAAAAACTATCGTCGGTTTTGAATCTAAAAACGGACAAAATCAAAAAAAAAAAGTACAGGCCCCATTTTTACACAACACAGCATTGACCATGATCAGCATTATAGTCATTGAACCTGAAGTACACTACAGCAGTCTCGAAATTTTTTCATAATTTGAGTGGCAGATTTCTACTAGCATTCCCTTATCAATTGCTGAGTTAGCATGTTTCTGTATGGAATTAAATGGATAGACTGTATCGATGCTGTAGCACGTTAACCTTTGTATGGCAACTGCTGTCGATTTCATTCAATTTTTTTTTTTCAGGTTTGGCTCTGTCACCAAAAACTTTAAGCTTTACTTTGACGGACAACATTTTGTTGGTGAAAAGCGCTTTACCACAATTCACGATTTGGTGGCAGACGGCCTCATTGCGTTGTATCTGGAGGCCAAAGCGGGCGACTATATTGCCATGATGTGCAATGAATCTAACTATGAGCTTAGCCCATACATGACCTTAAATTCACGAAGACGTAAACGTCCTCGTCCCGATGGCCGGCAGAGTCCAACTACACCAGACTTTTACGAGAGGCCGCCTGATGACGCTGTTTCCAAAACGGTAATTATATAGTGCAGTGTGAATAGGATTTAATAGGTGTAAAGTAAAAGCAACACACAAGAACAATATTGTTTACTAAAGCTAAAAATTTACGGGGCTTTTGTTGCATGCTTGTATGTGGGGGTGGGAAAGGGGATATCAATACTAAGTTGAAAATCTTAAACGGCTGCTCCCGACAACTGAACCAATCAGTCCAGGGACTTTAAAAAATACAAGTTTGTATCACGTTGGGGTACAATGATGATGGCACCTTGTGCGTATTTATGTTGTGAGCTTTTGAAAACTTTAGTCGAATCAGTAGAATTTTACTTAATTTTGTGTGGTGGATTTATATCACGATATCAGTACTGTAAATCATGTATTAAATAACCTCACAGTTGGGGCTATGCTTATTTTTTTAACAGCACCCTTGCTTTTGCAAATAAACTACTCAAGCCGATGGGCATTTCATATACGATTTACGCTAGTTTTGCTATGATGATTCAAAGTTAAAAAACAAAATTTCGTTAAACAAAGTGCAGCAAAACCCACATAAGGCGTCCGGTCTCTATTTTTTAACTACCTAAGGGAAATTGCCCGCTTTTGAAAGACTGGATTATTACGGCACCCTCATAAAGTCCAGGGGAATAAAATGGTCTGGAGGTCATTCACCATGCTTTGGTTTGTAGCATTCCTAGCACACAGGAGGCAGACTGTCATCTTACTGAAAAATTTGCCCACTCATAGTCTTACTGTTTACAAGGAACAAACACGATTACACATTGCTAGCTCCTCCTTTTCTGACTGTCGTGTCAACTACTGGAACAAGCGACGAGAGGCCATTGTCTCATCCCCTACAGTAAATACGTCTAAACTGCTATTTTGATGAATTATAATTGTAGTCTGTTTACGCTGAAATGGAATTCTGACCTACTTACCTCCGCTGTCCACGTTTTCTTTATAATCTTTATAATTTCAAGTTTTAGTTGTTGGTTTTGAACATCGATGGATATACTTAAGTCAGTGCAACCATTGCTGTAAATATTTATTGTTTAACTGCTTACGTATAACAAAAACTAGGTTGACTCAAAATTAGAAGTGAAGAAGAACACTTCTTGAATAAGACCATGCGACATTTTTGGACCCTTAGCTAGTTTTTACAAGCTATAATAAGGCCATGCAAAGTTAATTGTTTAGGTTACAAGTGCTTGCCAGTGCCTTAAATTATTACGGGTCATAACTTTTTATCTGAATCTTGGTCCACCCGCTAAAAAAAATCATACTTCCGCCAAATTTTGACTGGCTTTGACGTCCAATACACTGCACTATCACCGGCTCGAAACAAGCTTTTCAATGGTGCTATTTCAAACCTTTAGCTTAAACCAGTAACAAGTTATGTAGCAAAAACTAAAAAAAAAATCTGAATACTAGATGACAAATACAGGTAACTAGCAAAGTATTCTGAATGCCGACAGGCTCATTTTACTTGGCTTGACTTACGAATTTTGAAGAGACAATAACGCAGTTGGTCCCGCTACACGTTTTTCAAATCTTAGTGATGTTACGTTAGAGTGCTGATCAACCAGTGCCTGATGAAGGCGGAAGACTTAGCTAAAAAACTATAGTGAATCCTGCGGAAAATTCGCAGTACAGAAGCAATCTGAAACAAGTTGGCGTAAGCGTTATTGTCTCTTCAAAATTAGCAAAGTGTTTTAAGGCTTGCTGCATACTCTTTCAGCTTTAAGTTGAGCTAGGTACATGTCGAAGAAACGTCAGTTAAATAAAATAAAAAAATAAAATGCCTCATTGCCTGATGCTTCAGTTTGCAACCTTGCCTGTAAACCAAATAATTTATTTTGCGTGGCTTAATGACCGGATTTTACCTTGGTTTTAGTTTTCAATGCACCAGAAATCGGTAACTTGTAACTAAAAATGCTGCAAAAGTAATTAACTTTTATGTGATTTTTTAGGAGGAAATACTGGCTGCGGCATTTGAGAGGAACAGCATCAATGTTCAAATGTATGAAAAACAACATGTCTTTAAAGTAAGTAACAATTATTAGAAATTGTACACTCTTACAAAACCGAGACCTAATTTTGTGCAAGTAATTAGTAAGAACCCTGCCACTAGCATAAAGGTTTACTCAGCAGGAAGCTGACTGTTTACCAGTAATAAAATTTGAGCTTTGCTGTACTTCACTATTTTGGGTTTTTATTTTTTATTTCTTTTGTTGAATTGTGTTTAGTGCTAGGATGTATTGGTATTATTTTTGGATACGAAAACCAACCGAAATACTGATTTTTTTATGCTTAGTTTAAAAAAATGTTAATTGTTAACTTTATCCGAAGCAACGATTGTTAAACCGTAACCTGACCTCCAAAACAAATCTCTAATCCAGTCAAAGTGGCAGTGTAGCAGGAGAACTCAACCTACTTACTCTATTGCATGTGTGGTTTGCCACATCAGACTTAATTGCGTCATGAATCGAGGCAGATCAGTGCGAAATAATAACTTGAATGTGTTTTTTCATCTAATTTATAGCTTCACAATTTCAAAGGACTCCACTGGTGTGATTATTGTGGAAACTTCATGTGGGGTCTGATTGGCCAAGGTGTCAAGTGTGAAGGTAAGGGCCTAGATTTACTAAATAAAACTAAACTTGAATATGCGGTTCAACCTCGCTTATCCAAACTGGATGGGGCCAAAGGGTGTGTAAATAATCAAATTAACATGCAAAACAAAAGCAAAATGCCACAGTGCAGCAATCTGCCAGAAAATAAACTTGCCAAAATATTCAAACACACTCACACACACACAGGCACCGATGCCCGGGCCACCACCACTTTTCCACACCAGTCCACCCAACGTGTCCATTTGGCATCGTAACCTTTTCTCGTGGCAGGTGTAAAGTCAGAGTGGATAATTTCTAATGCCATTGTGGACAATCCGTGCACCGATCGTAAACCTGTGGAGGCCGACCGACCCTGGTCGGTAGCACCTATAGAATTAACAGGGCAATTCCCCTTGTCACTACACAACCTTGCGCCTACATCAGAAATAATAGTGGAATGACGAAAACACTGGCCCTCCTCCGCCATGGCGGAGGGGCCAAAACACTCCCTTTACATCTCACCAAAACTTTACGCCACGCCCCCGGTGCCGCCAACCCCTGCCTGACCTGGAGGGAACATCATGACCGGGAGGGAACACCAGGACCTGCCGGAATACAATGTTTGGGCAACAGATCCGCCTTTGTGGCCGTCACCACCTTTTGCTGGGCCTGCTTCAAGAGATCTGGGAGGGGCATACCAAACATTTCACACAACGTTGGGGCTCGCGCTATCAGGTCAGCCTCAACTCAGCTGCGAATGCAAATTTATATTCTCCCGGCGCGTCTCATTCATGGACAGCTGTGCCTGTATTTACAACATTGTTGCATCAACTATAATTTGCAACATCTGTGACTGCTAGTAGCTGTCATAGTTGACTGGCTGCATCACACAAAACTGCAATGCTTTAAGTAAAGCTAACAGGGCTTACAAAAACTCTCCTGGCACTAACGCCAGCACCCCATCTATAATATAATTTCCAACATTAATAATTTTTTTGCATAGGTGTACTGCGGGAGGGAGGAAAAATTCCCATGCCAGATTGCAAATTCGCACTCGCCACATATGTCGCCAATTTTTTCCACCTTGTGTCTGTTCCACCACGCAACAATATTATCTTTCACGTTCCACATCGGGTGTTTTGCCGAGATAGCTTCTGGCATTTATTTATTAATAACGTATTAATTTTTAATGGATCCTCATCACAGCCCAGCCTTTGGGTCTCCGCTCGCAACTTCGGCTGTATGTCAAACCACTCCGACTCAAGCCCGACACCAACCTTTAGTGGCAGTATAATTATTAGAAATATTACGAGACTGTCCCAAATCCACTGCCTTCTTGAATGCCGACTGCATCCCCCTCCCCTTAATTTGAGGCAATGCCGAAAGAGATTCAGCCAGATTTCCCCACGGGATCTTCATCGGCTCCATTTTCATACTAGCATTAGGCCTAACTTCGACTTTCAGTTTGGCTCTGTTCAGTTTCCACCGCTTTCAAATTTGCCATGTCCTCCGTGGCTCGATAATCCAGCCGAACTGTCTTATGTTGACGGGTCTTGTCCTCTTTCCGCATTGTTCCAATACTGTAGGAAATAGTGAACCGTCCTGTCTAGCGTACGCAACAATTTTCTCCCAAGATTCTGCTCTTGCAGTGGTGTGGAGACGCGAGGTACAGAGAGAGAGGAGGCGACCGGAAGATACACAAGTTTTGCGTAAATTAAGTAGGGACTAGCTGTACCCGTGCAGGTCATCTGCAACATGACTTGAAAGCGCCCTCCTGTTCCCAAGCAACCCCTGCAACCCCCCCCCCCCCCCTGCACTCCCCCATTGTGTGTTCTGCCCCCCGCTCCCCCCTCCGGGCACCGAAGGTATTTTGTGGCTGATTGCCTGTATCTCCGGCTTGATACCCACGCAGATCATCTGTGCATACGCCTGCAAAATAATGTACTGGGCAGCATGATATGAAAAGACCCAGACCGCTCCCCCACTGTTACCCCGAACCCCCTGCTCTCCCCCCTGTATCCCCGGTCCTCCCCTCACTTCCCCATTGGGTGATCTGTCCAACCACCCTTCTCCCCTCCCCGAGGGTCCCGGGGTATTGGTCTTCTCAAGAAAGTAAATCGCACTTCTCAGTGTAGCTCCATTGCCTTTTTTTCCGTCTTGATACCAACGCGATAAACCCACAACAACGATCGTGCATGCAGTGATTATTACTGAACCAACTTTGAAACTATTCATTTCTGCTCTTATAGCCAGCATTATTAAAGCTTTTGATTTCCTATTTCATGGCATTGTTTGAAGCCCATTGTCTTCATCTTTTGTCGCCTTCATCATTATTAGGCTTCTACATTGTTAGCAGCGGCTTCATCGTATTGTTGTAACAGAAATAAGTATTGTCTGGCCGCTGCATTGTTAACGGCTTATTCCCCTTCTTTGCAGACATAGGGCCTTAGGGCTTCGGGCAGATGACCAGGAGTGGTTAACGCTCGTTAAACCCTTTAACCCTTTTAACCCTTCTTTGAGGCAAATAAGTATATAGATGGCACGATACAATTTTTATTTATCCTGATAGCATTTTTTTTAAATTATCGCGATAATCGATAATATCTTGGTAAAACAAATTTTCAGGCTGGAATAACCATTTTAATTTTGTTAATTAAAAAATAAGCTTGGCTGAAGCTTACAGTGCAACCTTCACGAATGTGAATTGTGTGGCACTCGCCATTGGTCAGTAGACATGAAAATGCCCTTGACGTTGTCCATCTGCGGCTTCCTCACCTTGTAGAAACAATTTAGCAGTTGTGTTACTTCTTAATGCTTAAATATTGTTTGCATTAAACTAAACTGGCTACCAACAGTATTTCCACTTGGTTAGAAAGCCCTTGTAATTCCGCACGCAATCCGTAATTCCTTGTAAAACCGCTTGTTTCTAGCTATTACGGTTTCCGAGATATGACAATTTAAGCATTGGGGTTTGCACGATAATTCAATAAGTCAGAAAAACTGCGACACGATAATCGGCGAAATTTTTTATCAATTATTGTGCCATCCTTAAAATTAAATATATTGTACGCAAAGTAATAAGCTCAAGGGTGCCGCGTTGCTGGGAAGGATCCCATAAGTAACGCAGTGAGGAGCATTCTGCGAAGTAGAAAGCTAAAATCTCAGCTGTGAAGGCTGTATTCTAACAGTTGTTTATGTGATGTGAAACCATAATAGAAGGCACATTTCAATGTTGAACATGATAAAGTTTTATGTGCCCTTGATGACGACCATTTTTGAAATTTTTCGAAGATGGTGCTGCTCTTCTTCCTCAGCAAGTGATATCAGTGCGATCACAACAACAAGGAGGTGATCCACTTGCAGAAGAAAAAGTGCCACAACAGCTTCTCACCTTCTCAGAAATCGACGGTATCACCGGCTAGGTGAAGCACTCAATTGTTATCCTTTTCGGCGTGAATCTGCCCTGTCTCTTTTCACAGGAGGCATATTTACCGAAATGTTAACACTCAGATGTCATCTCCTTCTATTTACATTTGCAAACTCCCCGTTACTGTGGTAATTCCAATTCTTGCCATCAGTAACATATTGTTGTCAGCGAGCGCTACTCGCATGTCATAATTGGAGAGTAATGCAATAGCATTGATGTGGTCTAGGCGCCGTATGG
>JAHWFP010056727.1:0-22391 GCA_023313725.1 Lithobius niger
TCAGATGATGTCTAATACAACGGGTAGTTTTGAAAGTCCCTTTACGGTTCTGGAGGGTGCTACCAAAAAAGTTTGGACTTAGAAACATTTTGCTGTTGCGTTTTTTATGGACCACCCAATATAAACAATACTTTTCTAACGAAATCTGAAAAAAAAAAACTCACCAATATTCGAAGTGGAGTCAAAGGAAGTCAATGGGCGAGCAATAAACATGAGGAAAATGCGACATATCAGGACGAACTGTCTTTCGTCATGAAGGGTAACATGCACTTTTTAAAGTACACGCAAGCTAAACGTTAAACCATAAATAAGACAGCCGTGTAACATGAACACTCTTGCGTCCAAAATCGTAAAAATGTACCTAACATTTTTAGTGCCAGATATATTGAACGTAAAGGCAACGTGGAAGTAAAATATCACGACTAGGAAGGCAGAAATAGGGCATAAATGTTCTTTGCAAAAGTTCTTTGCAAAACAAACTGGAATTAAGCTATTGCGACGAAAGTAAAAGTAGAATTCAATTTCTTGTGTGGAAGAAGTGGTGTTTAAGTTTTAGTGGGGGGAAAAGAGTGGACTTAACGTTCAAGTGAGAAAGGATACGAAAGGTTACACTCTTGTGAGGAAGAAGGGGGATTTATTTTCGAGTGTCGAAGAAGAAGAAGTAGAATTTAAGGTTCAGTGAGGATGAAAAAGTAGAATTTTATTGCTACTGAGGGGAAAAAAAGTAGACGTCGTTTTAACGAGGAAGGAAAAGTGGAAATTAAGTTTTTGTAAGAAAGAAAAACCAAGCCTAAATAGCGGAAGTAACCGAGATGGGCATTGAGGCTTAATGGCGTGTCGATAGCTACTAGGTCATTACCACCAACCTCAGTCTCAGTGTAGTGGCCCGGGATGCCACTTCGCCACACATTACACTGATGTTAACCAAACTCTAAATCTAGATTTTATGTTATACTAGCATCGTACCCGGCTTCGCCCGGGGATTTGTTTGACCCGTGGTTGTTTCCCAGTATTTGCTCGGTGCTGCCTGATAGTTCACTGCAAGAGTCGATTTTTGTTTGTGTAACACTCCCCATTTCCGCCAATCCTTTCTCTCCCCTCTCCCCTCCTCCTTTTATCCCGTCCTCTCCCTGTCCTATTGGTTTCCTTGCCTTCGTCCTCTTTGCTATACGTAGTTGAATGTGGATGGTTATTTGAATTAATAGCTAACCCCCCCCCAGATATTCTCTTTTAGTTTCAGTCAATGCGTAATCGTATGCTTAATGGTAACAGCTCACTTCCCCCCTCCCCCTCTCCCAGTCTTTCGGATGCGATGCGTACCGTGTGAAAAAGAAGTGTGCATGACGTCATGTAATAAATACTTGCCCTTGATATTACCACGGTGTTTGGTTAGAAGGATAATTGTTAGACCGAATTGTTAGATGAGGCAACAATGTGGCAATTTCAACTTCTTTTCAGGGCAACAACGTCCCAGTTTCAACTTCAAGCCAAAGAATTGAAACACTCGCACGTTTTCATTGTTCCCCTTCCGGGGGGTCGTTGCGGTTGCTTCATTTCTGTTATGAGACTTTGGTTTATATGGTAAGACTGTACCTCCTGAAAAAATAAAAAAAATAAATAAAAAAAAAAAGCAAACAGGAGGACAAAATCATCGCCCAATTGATATGCTATGTCTCGCGGAAGCCACCCGACTCCGGCAAATACACGTTCTATATTAAAAACAGGTTTTCCTCAAAGGAACAGTAAGTCTGCGACGAGACTTTCAACTTCGTTCTTGTTTAGGAACCTCGAAGTAAGCTCCTTGCTCATTTATTTTTTACTAGTAATATTTTTAATTTTAAGGGAAACTTTGTTCCACGAGGAGCAAAGAAAGGTCCTACCTAACTCAGCAGCAATTAACCAAGATCGAGTTTGCCGAACCACACGCAGGATTTCGCAAAGAACTAGAGGGTTTAACTATTTTAAGCAATAACGGTAGAATTTTGAGCATAAAAGAAATTCCCACATTGGAACGACGACCTTGCAAAGAAATCTTAAATGCCTTACCTCACAACCACGCAAATGGAAATTATTGGCAACTTTATTGGAAATGATAAAGGAGCCTAACTGGCAGCATCTGGTTTTTTTCCCTTCCACTTCCAGTAAAATGATGAATGTTACCAAGGGATCTACCACCCGAAACTTAAGAACACTTGTTTGTAAATAAGTTACTACTGGAAAATTTGTCTGTAAATAAGTTACTAGAATATTTGCCTATACATTAGTTATCAGAAAATTTATCCATAAATAAGTTACTAGAAAATTTGTCAGTAAATAAGTTACTAGAAAATTTGTCTCTAAATAAGCTACTAGAAAATTTGACTGTAAAATAGTTATCAGAAAATTTGTCAGTAAATAAGTTACTAGAAAATTTGTCAGTAAATAAGTTACTAGAAAATTTGGCTGCAAACCAGTTACTAGAAAATTTGGCTGTAAATAAGTTACTAGAAAATCTGTCCGTAAATAAGTTACTAGAAAATTTGGCTGTAAATAAGTTATAGAAAATTCGTCTGTAAATAAATTACCATGTTTGTGTGTTTATCTGTGTTTACAGTGTATGCCTGATGACGGCCCCCATGTGTGAGCAGAAATTTTGCCAAATATATTAAACAGTTCTCGAAACCCAAATATATTTCGTGGGGTTGACTCATGTCGTTTACCTGATGTACTCCTAGAATTTTTTTTCCAGAACGGTTGCCTTTTCTCGTTCCAGAGCTCGAAAATTCGTAAAAAAAAAAAAGGGTAGATGCTGGTGCCGACGAACCTGTCACTTTTAAGCAAACATTGGGCGAGCGTGTTTGTATGCATTCCTTTTATGTGTGTGCCTGCATGTGTACATATGTACCCGCCTAACACAATAAGCGAGGTGCAACGCGTGTAACAACATCACGCCCCTCGGGCAGAAAAGAGCTAGGGTTATGTTTCTCCGCGAGCCTCACAATCAATGAACTAGACCGCCCACTCCACCCACGCGAGGCCCGAACCGATGATGTTTGCTCAACGAATAACCCAGCAGACAGGTGGTGCTGCTGTAGCAAGCAAGTGGTGGACAAACGGAAGCGGGAGCCGTATTTTAACATCGGCTCACGACAACCCAGAGACGCACAGCTAATTCTCGCACATACGCTTACAGCGAAATAAGATGTGGCAAACAAAAATGGGTACATAATTGAATTTGGCAAACACCCCGTAACAAGACCGTACATTTTAAGACACTTGCTAGTGTGTCTGCCGACACGATACAATGATGTTGTCACTGTCCTTCCTGCATAGTATACAAGATGGTCCATAAACAGTACACCGGCGGAAATGTGGTTAAAGTGTGCGCGGCCTCTCTTGAGTTCGCTGCAGAACGAACATAAATAATCGATTGTACGTTTTTGGTAGCAGAGTGCCTTGTTGATATCCAAAAACAATGACGGCGTGTCGATTAAAGCCACTCCCTCCAGGAAGACGTCGCCGCTCATAAAATATTTCCAGGACTCAAGATACGCCGCGCATACAATAAGTTCAAGAAGAAAGAAAATCGAAGTGCACACTTTATCTTTAAATCCAAGGGTGGATTCTCCTCTTGGACATTTTTACGAAAGTTAAGACTTAATTCCAGTAAAATAAAGGAATTCCAAGAGAGTCTTTTTTTTTTAATTTTTTTTTTTTATCAATGAGCGTAAAAGTATAGGGATGAATTTTATAAATTATCCAATTTTGTGTCCGAAAAAGCGGGTCCTACTTTATAAATTTTGCAAAAGAATACTTTGGAGAAATTTTTAAGTTTCCTTTAGCGTAGTCGTGATGCCGCATGTAAAAACTTCAACGCTTAAATAGGGCTAAAAATCACATCAGTTAATTTTTTTCGAGAACATGTGTTAAACAAGCCTTTCTTGTCACTGCAAAATGTGACATTTGGAAATCATTTAACTATAGAATATCATCCACAAGTACCCTGAGTAGTCATAAGTAACGCTTGCTTTGGGGTGATGGGGTGAGTCAGATTATTTTGGACGAAAGGCGGCGGCGGGAAAGGGGCGGAGGGGGTGGAATGCAACATTTTTTTCATAATCTTGGAGTGTCACGAAAAATTGTAAGTCACATTTCCATTTTATCCCCTCCTAGCCAACACAAGGTGCTAAAAACAAAAAAAAGATGGAAGCGGGCTCCAGATTTTTTTTTCCGGGACCTTGCTGAGTGTCATGAAAAATTGTAGGTCATACTTTCATTTTGTCCACCCCCGCCTCCCACCGCCCGCAATACCAAGTCACCAAGCGTGTTGAAAACGAAAAAGTGAGTTAAAAATTGCCCTTAAGTTGGTTAAATCATAACATTTGGATCCGTTTTGTCACAGAATTAAAAAAAAAAAAAAATCTGCGATTCTGGCGTAGGAATCCCGAATTCTCCATCACAGGTCGCGGGGACATTTAAGCCCAAAAGGCGACGGAAATAGGTTTGCGTCTGTCTCAAGGGTCACGGTGGGTTTTAGGGGAAGGGAAAAAAAAGTAGCCATAAGGAATTTGTAATCAGAAATAAGGAAAAATGCGGAATTTTTTTATAGACAGAAGCTTAAAAAAAAAGGAATGTTAAAAGCAACTTTTTTTTTATTAAATTAATATTTTTTAATGCAACAATATTTATACTAATTTATAAACCGAATGCGACTCTTTAAAGGTAAATAAAAGTGGTTGCGGCGAATGAATTACCACGATTTACGACATTCTTTCTTGAGACAAATTTTGCGATTTCAAGTTCTTAAAATACGTTTTAACAATCAATATCTCATGTTTTTTTTTTAGCAGCTGGTTGTAATAATATAATAATAATAAAAGACAGAAGTGTACTCCCTTACAGGGCAAAAACTCGCAAAGCGTATAAAACGCCACCCAATTTTAATTTTTGGCCAATAAACCATATTCTGGTCTTGTTCACCTACAAACCAAAAACCCACACATTCAGAAACAAGGATAAAAAACATTAATGACTTCAAAACTACAAAAAACGTTCCTACTTACAATTTAAAACCGCAAAAAAAGTCCCAGTTCTAGACGAAGCGAACAGCCCGCATTAAAGACTGGCCTTGAAAGGATACAAGATACACTAATCTGAGAAGAAAGAAAAGACAATTACTCCGACAGGACTCGAACCCAGAATTTCCAGCTTACTAGCCAGGTGCTCTAACCAATGCGCTACCGGGGCGGATTCTGGCTACAGGCTCATGCGAGCTAAGCAGCTGTTCAGTCCTTTTTTCAGTCTTTACTTGCATTATTTTTAGTGTGGAGGCCAAGAAGCAATGTTGCTTTCCCACCTTGTATGTATGTTTGTGATCTCTAGGTCACCACTGAGAAAGACTGAACAGCTACTTAGCGTGGCTGGATCTGTAGCCAGAATCCGCTCTGGTAGTGCAGTGGTTAGAACACCTGGCTAGTAAGCGGGAAGTCTTGGGTTTGAGTCCAAGTCGGGCCAGTTGTCTTTTATTTTTTTCTCAGATTAGTGTATCGTGTATCCTCACAAGGCCAGTCTTTAATGCAGACTGTTTGCTACGTTGACCCTTTACCCCGGTTCGAAGCAGTCACCGCCATCTTGAATATTGACGTCAATAAATGCCACGTATCCTTATAGCAACACTACAACACATTTACCGACAAAGTATTAAATTGGTGGCGTTTTCTGTCCCTTGCGAGTTCTTGTCGTGTCAGGGGGTACAGTACTGTTTAAGCCTCTTAATTCGCAAATTAGTTCGTTGTTCGCTATAATAATACAAATTTAAACCACAGAAATGGCAGGGATCTAGATGGATGAAACCATTTTATACTAGTCCGCGTCATTATAAGGCAAAGTTGTAAAGTTCAACGGTTAATTTAGGGTAACAAATTCTGGTTTCTTCAAGAGTTTTCAAAGGCTAATTTTAACCTATCAAAAACTTAAAACGATCAACTGAATACGCTTGTACTGCGTCGTCGGACAGCGAGTTCTAAACGTGGACTACTTTGTAGGAGTACGTTGGTGGAGTAAGTTGCCCAAACTGCCAGCTTGGGCAACCAATTTGAGCGAGTAGCCTCTACAGAAGTCTTAGAAGGGCTTAGTTCAAAAAATGGCTCGTAAAATAGCACAAAACCCAGGGTCATCTTAAAGATCAAAAGAAGATCAGCCCAAAGTCTGCGTAATTCCAGGGACTCATGTCATATGCGAGGTTCCGCATGTCAGGAAGGTTTTTTTTTTTTTTTTGTAAACTTTCCCTGGACCGACTCAACCTGTCGATATCTCCCAGGAGAGATAGAGACCAGACTAGGAGTGGCCTTACAGTGTAGTTTAACCTTTTTTTAAATAGCTGAACTGAAGTAGTTTCACTGAAATTCTATGTTAAATGGCAATGGTGTATACAATGGCATTGGCGATCACGTGATTTTTGTTCTTTTAAATTGCGTACAATACAAGTAACATCAAGGGTAATAAAGTTTCTGCTTCCTCCTTAGGTATTTCTTGTTTTTGAGAAAATTCATTATTTTCATACTTTTTTCTCGTCTTTTTGCGTGTGTGGTTCCCTACTTTTTTCCTTAAGTGATACTTATTTCAGTTAAAGAAAAAAAGTAGGGAACCAATCATACATGCAAAAATACAAAAAAAAAATGCATGTAAATAATAAATTTTTCCCTAAAGTAAGAAATACCTAAAGAAAAAATAGAAAAAATAATGAGTGGTGATACTGGGTCGACTCCATAAATTTTCATCCTTGGCACATAAAACACTGGAAAAGACATTTACAACACTGTTACAGTCCTTAGTGTTGTATGTGCCTGATGACGGCCCTCCATTTGAGGGAAGAAATATTGCGTTTTTTAATTTTTAAAAATCTTGTGCCAAGGACTAAAATTTATAGGAGTCGATCCATAATCACCACTCATTTTTTAGACAACAAAGCATACTACTCCTCACCCTTTCAGGAAAAAGTAGAAACTTTACGACCCTAGCTATTATACTTGCATGCAATTTAAGAGAACAAGAATCACGTTATCAGGCCGTTCATGTACCAAAGCCATTAACATAATATCAGGTACAATCCTTCACTCCTTGTACATTGAAGACTTCTGGGATTTACTGCAACTTCACTTCTTTTTATTTGAGCCTGATGGCTAGTCCGACATTTTGCCAAGTAGGGCGTGTTTTTCAACGAAACCTAGGTAAAACTCACCTAAATGCCTTTCTCTGCAAAGCGAAACATCTACCCTCCACCCACCCACCTCGCTCCCCTCCGCCTCCCAATTCTTCTCCACCCTTGCCGACCTCGTTGCCTTAATGCAAAAGCAACATCGGTTTATGGGGCATTTCACTAAAAGCTGTCTGCCTCCACAATGCCAGTGGCAGGGTCAGGAGTCATCAGGTAACTAGATTCTTACAGAACCAAGCCAAATATTGTGTCCCGGGAAAGGATGAGGGGTTGTAACAGACGTCTGCACGAAAGGTGCACAATTATTACGAAATTCGTTCACGCCAAGTTAGTGCGGTAGACTCTCAATATAGCGAATCACCGTGTAAGGAATTCTCTCCCTTTAAACAACCAATTCTAAACTATTTAGTGTTTCAACCTTCTGTTCCTTGGTGGAAATGGAGTTTTGAAGGTTACTTGGCCGAGCGAGTTCGCAGGGCAGAACAGGGCCGGTGGAGGCTAAAATGAAGTCGTACGGCTACGAAAAAATATTAGGCATAAAAAATTTTAATGTAAAAATAGAGAAACCATTTTGAACAGTGTTGCCAAATCGTGGGGAAAAAAATGTCTGTAGAATTTTGACCAAATTGTCTGTAAATTGCACAACAAAATCTGTAGACATGTAAAAATCAAAATTTCGCCTTCCTCATATGATTTAATTTCTTTTGTGACGGACAGTTATAAAAAAAATATTTATTTTGACCACTGATCTGTATACACAGAATGCAGCCCTCGCAGACCTCCAATTTAAAAATATAGGCTAAAAAATAGGTTAAAATATTAAAATATAGGTTTTTTATAGGTTATTTTTCAGCAAACACATAGGCTTTTATAGGGTTTTTTGGTCTGTTTATTTCATTCAGAAAAGGGCAGAAAAGGTGATTTATTCTTGTTTATTACAACAACGATTCGCTTCGCTCACTCTATTGGCGTTGATCCATGCTTCATATAATTTAGTTGATTTCTTCTGGTATGTTACCTGGTCGGACTTGACTCGAACTACACGAAAAGGCGTCTGTTTCGTTTAATAACTAAAAGATAAACAAGATTGCAATTCAAAAACACATTGCTCTGGAACCAGCTTTTAATAATATAGGCTTTTATATGTTATGTATAGGTTTTTATAGGTTGGCTGCGACCCTTGAGAATACAATTCACATGAAAACGTCATCTATAAGTGACAGGAAACAATGCACATTTACGTTGGTTTGTTTAAAATATGTTAATCATATCAAAAACCAAAACTGGTAAAAGGGGCCGCCAAGTTCTGAATGGTTCGGCCCTTCAAAGGAGTGATATCAACACAACAAAAGATTCGCCAAGTTAATCGAAAATCTTTGTAAATCCTGCAAATCATAGCAAATCAGTGCAAATCAACACGAAGTCTGAAAATTTGCTTGCAATCTGCTTGAAATCACCAAATCCTAGTGAAACCTGCAAATCGCTGCTCTTCTGAAAATCTCTATAAATCCTGCAAATCAACACGAAATCTGAAAATCCGTACAAATCACTGCAAATTAGCAAATATAAATGAAATCTGAAAATCTGTAAATCGTCGTGAAAATCCGCAGATCTAAGCGAAATGTTGAAAAACCGTACAAATCTTGCAAATCCCTGCAAATCAATTCAAATCTACAAATCCAATAAAAATCTGCAAATCTATTGTAGTGATTTCGGATTTGCCAATTCCGTACACTATATTTCTGGGTTTGTCGGATCCAACGCGGTCCTCTCAGTACTGAAAAACAGGTGCGAGATTTTCGCGAGCGGCCAATTTTTTGTTTTAAACTTAAAACTCTGATGTCACCGCATCGATGATTGCGCCATTTTTATTGATTCTTTGATATCACTAGCTGTTGATTTTGCTCGAACAATTGGCTGAATCGCTCAAAGCTGCACTAACAAATGAGTGAATATTCATTAGCAAACGTAAGCCCCAAACGTAAGCTCCAAATGTTTAAATTGTTTCAAAGTGCATTAAGCAATCTAAATCCAGAATCGATAACGCGATTGAAAATATGCAACGTTTGTTGTATATCGTGTCAACAGCCGGACAGCCCGTCACAATCGGGCATCTAATAGTACCCCAGTTTCGGTTTTGAAGTAATGACCTCACCAACTATGGCATTTTGGATAATCTTGCCCGTGGATACTTAACGACTGGAAATAGCTTTGCTTTGGTTACATTCAGTGTTGCCAGATTGGAGGTTTTACCCCCGGATCTAGAGGCATTGATTGTCGTTTTGGGGTGAAAACGAAGGTGGAAAATGTCTAGGGGGGGGGGGGACGGGGGAAGGAGGCAGATGGAGAAGGGAAAAAATATGGTGAACTCCCGTTTCGCCAAATCCGGTTTCACCAAAAAGAAAGCAGATTAAAGGGACATCCGGCCTGCCTTATAACATTCCGCGTGCCAATTACAGCTACGCGCATTTGGTCATCCGAGCAATTACAGTGCCAAGGTCGGCTGGGGTGGTAGCTGTGTTCCTCGCATAACTGTTGTCTCGGTTGGCTTTGTGAATAGTACACGAGACAGAATCAAGTCAACAATTGTGTCGTCACAAACCGGAATGATTCTCGTATTTTAAAATCACAATTTATAATTTTCTAGGCTAGTGTCTTATAATTTAGCTTCGGCGATCTATTGGAATAATTAATTTTAATTTTTATCGCATTAGTCTATTAGATTTTAGATCTCATGGTCATTATTAGAAAATTAGTAGATGTACACACAGAGATAAAACGTCATGATTATTGTACGCGCGCAATGCATCATTTAGTGACGGGTCGTTCTTAAATATAGTTAACAATATTCAACAGAAAATCACCTAGACGCCATTTAAAAACATTTTAAAACGGTTTTTTAGCTAGGGAAACACTAACGGTAAGTAAATAGATCTTTGGGGCCGTACTTGATGTGGAGGATCGAGAAAAATGGCGCTGGGAGGTATATCCTTTTAACAGCTTTTGCATCAGGGACCAATCCTGTTTCGCCAAATCCCGTTTCGCAAAAAAAAATAAATTCGACGAAATGTTACGTACATGAAATTTAATACCTTATTTCTATGTAATGGGGCTTTAAAAGTCAAACATTTAACAAAGACAAGCAGTGGTAGAATAAGACCAATTGACTTATTAGCGTTTTGAAAACTATCAAAACAGACGGACAAACGTGTACTTTAAATATTGTGTAGAATGCTTGGTCGTCACTACGTCAATGCCAAGATTCGCTTTTAAGAATAGTTAAGTTATACACATGATAACCCTTTCCCTTACGCTTTCCCAAACGGGAATTTCCGTTTAGCAGAATCCCATTTCGCAAGGTAGACTCAAAATATTCTTCAAAAATTTACCATTACAGAAGTTAAAGATGCACGCCTAATTGGAAGTATCTTGTGTTTAGTTGCAGTTAACTTTAAACAAATCGGAAGCATCTATATATATATATGTATATATCTCGGTTATGAGCCGACTTAATGATGATGATGAGGAATCATGACGTCCGGCCAGAAGCGAGCTGGCGAGCAGGCTTTGCATTCCAGCGCGGGGAGGGGTGGGGGGGTCAGGTTGCGGTGGAGGGCATGAGGAGGTGGCTGTTTGCTAGTACGGCGTATGTTACGCCGAGGTCAGCTAGCAACAATTATTAATTTATTGCGAGGTCCTGTACGCCATTGCGCTCCCGCATTAACTTCGTTCAGCTTCCGGTTTCTTGAACATGAGAACTGAACTTGAGTTTCTTTCTTTCGGTTCTCAGACCGTATTGGGGGAGGGGGAGGAGGGGCAAGCGTCCCTCAAAATGAGCCAAGGGGCATAAAAATCCTTGGAAAAATCTTATTTATTCACTATATTTTTCAAAGCTTTTTTTATGAAGCCGTACACAACGTAAAGAAAGAAAAATAATCGAACAATAGGTATAGGACCAAATAAAGTAGTACACATTTTCTACTAAGGGAGGTGAAGGGGGAGAGGCGTAGAACCACCCTTTCCCCCCAGAAAAAAATGTTTATTTACACCACTGAATGGCTTTTGATTGTATATGATAATGAATTTATTTTCATTTTTAGCGTACTTATTTTTATGTTCACTTTTCCTTAGCACAAAATCCGTTGAGAAACAGCATAAATAGATTTCCTTGACACTTTCAGAAGTCGGCAAATTTCTGGTTTAGAGTTCCCGATTTTCCTGTCAGACGTATGTCGACTTGAGTGCGTACCATGTAATCCCGACATGATGAGCGGTTTGAACTAAATCGACTGGACCGACGGTCATCTTCAGTTTTGCAGAATCCAATTCGTGAAGAAGAAAAATGTTCATTTACGTACGCCGAAATACATTTTGAGGTATTATATGAAAATAGATTCTGCGAAAATGGAATTCCAAACTCGCTGGCTGAAATTATGTCCATTTTTGAAGAATCAAATAGCAGAAGAAAAATACGATCTGCTACCCCTTCATGAGCTGCATTGGACATGACCCTGCTTAGAAGGAAAAAAATGTGACGTCTTCTGTTGCCAGTCCCGTATCAATGAAAACTACAGAAAAAGCCTTCATTTAAGACGGGTTGTGGCAGATTTTTTTTTACCAGTATGAAACACCAACCGATGGGGCCTTCCCGTGATATTAGGGCTCCCACGCACACGGCGGCCAAGGCGTGCGGCCAGATCTCTGAGGCCAACGAGAATACTTACGGTATATGTAGCAACGCGCACTTGGCCGCTGCGGCCAGACAGTTGTAGCGGCCACTCGGATCCAGGGCGGCTTGCAGCCAGCCGACCACAAGACGACCACACTTGCTCCGTGTTCATTTTTCACCACGTGATCGAGAATTATCAATGGAAAACGAACGTGGCCGCGAGGCACCTCGCCGTGTTTTTTGGCCACGACAACCACTGGCCGCCTAGTGCGCGGGTGGCCTTATAGATATTGAGACTTTTGTAATCCTAAATAGTATGACGCAAGCAATCTGAAACGCAGAACCCGGTTCAAACAGACACCCGATCACTTTCCTGATAACTCATCACACATTATCACACGTATGGTTACATCCAACATCCGGCCTGCCAACATCCGGCCTGCCAACATCCGGCCTGCCTTATAACATCCACGCGCCGATCGCATCCCCGCATTTACTATAGGCAAGGTCAACTGAGACAGTAGCTTCGTTCCAAACCAGCAAAGAACGCAGCTACTATCTCAGTTGACATTGCGCCTAATAGACAAGCCAGCGTGAACGCATTAATTGTTTCAACAAAAAACCGGAATGATTCTTGTATTTAAAATCACAATTTATAATTTTCTAGACTAGTGTCTTATAATTTTGCTTCGGCGATCTATTGGATGATTAATTTTAATTTTTATTGCATTAGTCTTTTAGATTTTTGATCTCATAGCAATTACTAGCAAACGATTAAAGTTAGTACTGCGCACACACAGATAAAACTTCAACGTCATTGTAGGCGCGCAAAGCAACATATACGTTCTGGAAGAACGCAAATAAAGTTCCCTAATATTCAACAGAAAATCTCCTAGACGCCACATTTTAAAGCGGATTTTTAGCAAAGGAAAGACTAACGGAAAGTAAATAGACTTTTGGGGCCGTACTTGATGTGGAGGATCGAGAAAAATGGCTCTGGGAGGTATATCCCTTTAAAATTTTTCTTACACAAATAATTAAGGTACAAACAGGACGGAAGCCAACTGGGCTCGAAAGGTGATTAAAAAATACAGACGCAAACCTATTTACGTTGCCTTTAGGACTTAAATGTTAGACTGCCTGAGCGGGAATTGAACCCACGATCTTTGAGACCACAGGCCGGAATCCCACCGCTCAGCCATATTGACACGGCCTGTAAGAGGAAACATTTATAGGTTGCATTGCACAAGTACACATACAATCAAACACCATTCAATCTGCACTGGAGAAATGCTTGCTTGCAAGTGGAAAGAAAGGTGCACGCAGCCGTACTGAACGGCCGTGTCAGTATGGCTGAGCGGTGGGATTCCCGCCTGGGATTCCAGCCTGTGGGTTCAATTCCCGCTCCGTACCTTTAATAAATACAGACGCAAACCTATTTACGTTGCCTTTTTGATTTGCATCTGTATTTATTAAAGGTACGTACACAAAAATCAGCTGGGTCATGTTCAATGCAGCTCTTCAAAGGGTAGATGGTATTATTCTTCTGCAACCGGGTTCCCACCAACCCGGAGAACCTGGAAATCTGGAAAACTCAGGGAATTTAAACTACATTTGAAAATCAGGGAAAACTCAGGGAATTTAAACTACTCAGGGAAAACTCAGGGAATTCTCCGATATTTTACAAAAAAAAACCTGGAAAATTCTGAGAAAAAAAACAATGCCACACTTTTAGGCCTAGATCCAAGTGCATTAAACAGATTCTGTTTAGACATTGCAATAAAATTAACACTGGCGAAAAGTGTCATAATACTGGCGATAGAGTCATAACACTGCCATGATGTCTTAACCAAAGGTGCTTAATGCACTTAGGACTAGGCCTAAAAGTGTGGCTTTGTTTTTTTTTCCACCGAGTTCTCCAAGTTTTTTGTAAAATATCGGAGAATTCCCTGAGTTTCCCTGCTTTCCCCTGATTTTCAAATTTATCGTTGTACTTCTGTGTTGACATCTATAAGTTCATTAAATCGGGCAAAGTTCATTAAAGTTCACTATTGGACTGTGTGAACCCTAAAAACAAGTACAACTGGTGAAATGTGTGGAAAAATTGACTTCCTGAAATTTCCATAAACAGCCTGGAAATTGACCTCAACTACTGTGGAAAACTTGGAAAACTCAGGGAATTTTTTTCAGTATTTTGGTGGGAAACCCTGTGCAAATTTGATTCTGCAAAAACGGCCACAATTTCTGCGAGTTTGAAATTCCATTTTGTAGAATACTGGCATACAAGACAGCCAGACAAGGTAATTAGTTAACTGGCGTGATATCATTTACAAACAGCTCCTAATTTGTCCGTTCAAATGATCACGAATGTTGTTGTAAAAGTATAACACCATCATACACAGCTTGCAACAAAGGAATGGTGGAATGCGACCAATGACACGATTTACTGACCAAGAACAGCTCTCGCCTAAATGGAAGCCTAAATGTGAATTAAGCCACCAATAATGGTTACACGCATTCCCGTACTTAACATTCAGGCTTAACGCAATAATTAGAAATTATTACAAGTTATGAATGCGCCAACTCGCAAACGGTTTTACGAAATGAGATGCAAGAGCCTGGAAAGAATGATGGCCGCATTTGTCACGTTGTCATACACGGACGCTGCCACAATGGGAGCGGCAAGTTTGTGAAATTTTGACAATTTTCGTATGTGTAGCTAGTTTCTGATCCTATTTTATAGTTCCCTCTCCTTCTGGCGGTATGGATAAGGACGCGTTTACGCAGCGACTCGCCTTTGCATTCTCGCAGCTAGAACGCAATCACGATGGCAAAAGTGACATTGCCGTGGTAACAACGCTAAATGGATTAGCTAAATCCGACATCGTTTGAGTAAATACTTGCAGTCTTATAATCCGTGCCAATAATATAAAGAATTCCTCATGACGAAACAATTTTGCCAAACGCTTCTGAAGTCACGTTATTTGCTGTTTTCGTTGCGAGGCGGCAGACATAAAACCGCCGCCATGTTGGAATTTGAGGTGATTTCTAGCATCTAGCTGCGAGAATGCAAAAGCGAGTGGTTGCGTAAAACGTGCCCTAACGCTGGGTTCGCGTCAAACACCAAAATTCTATCCGTAAAAGACCATTTTAGTTCGGTTGCATTGACGAGTCCCGTATTTTAAACACGTTTTCGTGGTTGAGAGGTAGGTGTGTAGCCGTTTCGATGAATCCCGTTTCGCCGAATTTTAACCAGTATCTTAATTTTCGGATAAACGGAATGACCGTTTCGCTCGCGGACTATTTTTTTTTTTTCCAAATTACGTGCCACGCTCGCGCCGCCGCTCTCTCGCTGCGGCTAAACATATAACATTTTTTTTTATCATTATTTCGTCTTATGTTATTTACCTTTATCACTGCGTTCTTCTGTCATGCAATGCCCATTTTGGGGTGATTTTACATCGTAAGTAAAGTTAAAATTAGCATCTGAAACCGAAACTAATTACAAATTCCTTCCAACTAGGAATGCTTCTGAAAGGCGCTTTTACACCTTTTCAATTCCTAGATGCAGCACCGTGGAATCTTCGAGCAATATAAAGAAACTAGCGATATATTAAAAACGGAACAACACTTCGCAGCAGCGCCGCGATTTTTATAACTAAAACGAGATCACGTGACCCACATCAGCCTATTGGATGACGGAGAATCTGGAACGTGGATGCTGCGTTTAGAACATGGGCAACGCTATCGAAATGGTGTACGGGTGCCTTTAACTTTATAACTTTTCTGAACCTTTAAACTTCTGCAACGTTAAATTTTTATCAATTAATATTTTGATTCGGCGAAACGGGAATTCCCCATTCGCAGAATTATAATCCGGGCTTAATTTCCGACGAAAGGTGACACATTTTGAGCGAAACGGGAAGCACACCGAGAGGTAAAGTACGACTCTTTTCCTCGAAGATATTTAGCACGAACCGAGAATCTGTCGGAGCGTGGTCGGAGTTGGGAAGTCAGAGTACATCAAAACCATTGTCGGAGTTGGGAATGAATACTTACTTACTCGACATGGTCAAGTGTAAGCTATACCAACCCCCAACAGGGTCACTTTCGTGATCAGCAAATCTTTTCAAAGCGCTCAGCCTAGTTGCGCGTTGTCAATATGGGTGGGATTGGTTACTGAAAAGGGAAAACCCGACACCGTCCCTACCAGTGAGGTAATGCCAGTCATTGCACTGTGAAAGACTACCAGCCTTCATCCCAGCAGCTAAGCAGATTTAGTTTGACCTGAGCCTATTTCCGAAATTCTTAGTTCGGCTATCCTGCGATGGTTGGGAAGTTTCCCTGTTTAAAATCCCAGGATTTTCCCTCACCTCATCATACTAAAAAAGCAAAATTAGCTGTAAATATTAGTAAAAAAAAAAAAAAACGAAGAAACACATTGCCGCCAACATTGTGAAAAAGTATGTTGACACGTAAACAGAAAACCTGAACTTTTGACCGATTTCAATCGGTTATACCAACGCAGACGCCAATGTTTTCAGGGAGGTGGCTAATGTCCCCACATCGTAATCCTTATCGCCGTGATATTTAAACAGCCACAAAACCAATCTTGTTACTCTCTCCTAAGAGCCTCCATAGTCGTAGACCCAAACAAGGACTACTGTACATCTTCAGTCAGCCCCCCCCCCCATCTAAACGGTTCGACTGCGTCCCGGTACATGTCCTCCCCACTGTACTCCGCTATAGCCTTCGGTGGCTACTCGAGCTAGTAAGAAAAATGCCTGGGAGCCCAGTCTTTTGCACCTCTGTGGTGAATTTTTTGGATTTTGCGCCACGCAGTTGTGTCCGTCAGCAGCTAGCAGCACCACTACCTAATCAAAGTTAACGTTATATTCATAAAAAGAGGCCAATCCCGCTACATGTCTTATCCTTAGGAGCACAGAAGCCCAGTGCCCAATCACTCTTACAGGTCCGTCCTTGCCCAACCAATCAGGAGTATAGTAGTTTCTAAGTAAAACGCCACGGGACAGAGACACAATCTCTAAGATCATCTCAGGCTTACCCAGTTGATCGATAATTATCGAATTGGTCGTTATTTTTTTTCCAAGTCGTTAAAAGTCGATAAAGTTCTGTTATGTCGATAAAAGTCGATAAAATTAAGTATTGAAATAAATATATTGCAAAAAGCCACGGTACCGTATTCTTTTTTAACATTGGCGATTTGTCAAGGTTTCTACGCGAAAGCAGCTACAAAACGTGAACTTCCGGTTTCACTGCGGAAAAACGAACTCTTTGAGTTGCTCTACAGCATGAATGGAGCTCGCCTTTGCGCTATACCGCTACCGGAGGTACCATTGTGGGTAAAAGTGGTTTTTTTTTTTTCTTTTTTGGATATTTCTTCCCTGTAATCAGAAGCTGTGAGGAAAAAAAAAAGAAACTTTTAATTTTAACGAGCCAGGTTTAGAACTTTATTTGAGGGGGGAGGAATCAGCCGTACAAACAATTATTATTATTTTTTTAATATTCGTAGACCAAACGTTATCACGTATCTTGGAGACTGTTGCTTGCATTTGCAGTTTTTCATTTTTTCAGTTCGTGTATGTCTGACGAGGTCTTAATCAGTAGATATTCAGTGGGTATTCGGCCGATATTTAGTCGATATTCGGTCGATAGTTGGTCGATATTTTTACGATGGAAAGATCGATAATTTCGCTACTTTTACGTGTAAGGACCTCTGGCAACCCTGAGATCATCTTCACAGCATCACATCACGTGAATCTAATGTGCTCCTATCACTACGCGCTACGCATTAAGGGCACACAAAATAAACAAACCATAATTCAAATATAACAGACAAGTAAAATCTGAGCGCGAAATCAATTTTAAATTCCACCGACTCCAGTGTGTTATCCTAACAGCGTATATTAAAAATATAACACTGTTTAGTATTTAAACTTAATACTGGTACAGATTAATTAAGCTCAAAAACCATCGACAAACCGTCGGACAATTAAATTATATGAAGCAGCACTCAGTGAGTTACCTTTAAAATACACTTGAAACCGTTAATACTAAAATACAGCCATCCTGGAATCTACATCACAACAAGCATGCATTAGCATTAACACCAGACAAAATAGATTTTCTAAGAACGCAAATTAAAGTTAAACTACTTAGCGCATCGCTAATTTAAACTGTAGTTATCTTTTGAAGTGTGCAAAGAGCTAGATTTTAATACATCAAGAAATCATTCAACTAGTGCATTACTATAGCTGAATCCACACACTTCAGCATGCATGTTTACATTACGCAGACGGTTCGCATACAGGGAATGCGACCGTAACATTTGAATTGAAAGTGGGCATGCAGATGAACCAAGCACAACAAACGTCAAGGACTTACAACTAGGTAATTAATGGAAGCTTACGCCTCCGGTACACACACACACACACACGAGTGCCAATATTAAGCCTGTACCAGCAGAACCACACTAGCGTGTCGGCCGTCTAATGACAAACTACACAGCGTTGGGCTGAGACCAAGACTGAAACCGGCACCTCAAGCATATTAGACGAAGTCCCAGGTTCAATCCTGGCCTCCCTCCGCCTACCCCTGAATTTAAACCTGCCTGCTCTTCCACACCACCCACCCCCTCCCGCACCTGTCACGTAAACTGTATAATTCAGACACTCGCATCCATCAGAGAAACTCTTTGTATCAACAAACGAACGGCCCAACGTAGCTTCGTTCTCAGTATTTTACAAATTCATTGGCTACCCGTCGTACCCAGTACCAAATACTTTCCGGTTGCGAAGTATAGGGGGAATGGGGGAAAGGACCAACAAGTTTAGCCCTTGCCATTTTGTGATGCCATTTTTATCTAAACTTTTTTTTGTCAAAACCAATATAACAGTCTGAACGGACACTAAATAAAAAATAAAAAACAACATTGACGTAAATTTGTTAGAGCAAGAACACACGAGACACTAGGTCACCAAACATACACTTGATTCACGTGCAATTCATCGATTCACATGAAAAATTCATCGATTTATCAGAAATTTAGGTTATTCCTACTTCCCCCCTCAGTAATTTTCACTGAGGAGGTTATAGTGATATTCCAATTTTATTTTAAATAAATCTATGAAGTTTTCAGTTGAGGCCAGTATACTTGCATGGTGATCGTGTATCGTTGCGTACTGCGTTTGTTACTCTTTTCATTGTCCACTAGCTGGGGTTGGATGCACCGTTTTAAAAATTGGTGTGGTCCGGTCTATCATTGGTATGTTCATGCGGCGTCAAATTGAGTTTCTTTGAAAACCTTTTGGTCTGGTTATGTTTAGAGAACATTTTTGACGTCAATGTTACATAAGACCAAGCAAACGCTGATTTGCGTTCGCTTCGCTCACTCAATCAGCGCATCCCGTGACTCTTACGAGTGAGCCGGTAATGCCTGGTTAATTGCCATGATAGTATTATTCAAGCTATGTCTAAATGTGTCACACGATATATAAGGCAATATTAATTGAAAGGCGTTACGGGCTGAGTTCATTTGCGTCCAACTGTTCGAAATGTTCGTCTTTTGTATCTTTGGCTTGCAAGGTTTTTTTTTTTTAAATCTGTAAATGAAGGCTGTTCAAGAAACGATTTACAATTATATTTTCATAAAGAGCTCACAATCAATACTTACACTAAAGCAAAACCATAAAACCAAACGGGGTGATACCATACAAAAACCCATAATGGTAAAGGGACTGGCCATCAACCTTTCGCCGTAGAAAGCAGTGATATCAGAGCCAAAATGCCTGCCACCAAGTTCTCCGACCCAACCCTGATCACCCATTCTTAACTGACACCTCGGTGATTGTCAGTTCAGCTTGAGTGTTCGCGGTTCGGACCACAAACATGGTGGCAGCCATTTTGGCACTGATATCACTACTTTCTATGGCGAAAACTTGATGGGTCCTTTTACCATTATGTATGGGGTTTTTGTATGATCAACAGTAGACAACAGTTTTTGAGTTTGTTTTCGGTATTGTTGCAGATAGTTGCAGTCATCACACCGTAATAGGCCACTACAGGAATGCAACATTTGCCCATTTCGCTGCATAGTTTGATCTGTATCGTTGGTGGTAGTTGCTTGTTGCTTTCTAAAACAATTCAACTGGGTTTGCGAACCCCGCGTTTAGAAATAACGAAGTCCTTCAATCGTGTTGGCCGCCCAATTATGAGGCCACGAAGTCTCAAGATTTAAGACATAGCGTCCTTTGGTTTTAAACTGTAAAATTTAAGCATAAACCCGGCACGTTTCAGTTGTTTCATCAACTACAAATATACGGTTAATACTTGTTTATTGGGGCCGCAGCCCGAGGCTATGCGCCCACCCTAGCTAGCTAATACAAAATGTCAACAAACCAGATACACACACTGATACACATACACAAATAAACGTTTCGCTGATCGACAATGTTACTTTCCGCATGCCTAGCATGGTTGTCGGATAGCAACGGATAAATGAGTGACACGCAAAAATAGTTGTAAATTGTCGAGTTGTGGCATGTCAACGATCTGGGGTTTTCTGCTTGCATTTCGCCAGCTAAATTGTCCATTTCGTCGTCTACTGTAGGGGAGGGGGGTGGGGGTTACCTCTCAAGTAAAAAAATACTCAAAAACTCTACGGATTAATGAAAGGATCTTATTGATGTGGTTCAGTGGAATTCCAATTTTAACTTCAACTCAAATTGTAACATGATTCCCTGGAAAATATTGAAATCAATTTCCCTTGAGTTTTCCAGGTTTTCCAGAGTAGATGAAGTCATTTTCCAGGCTATTTACCGCAATTTTAGAAAGGAACTTTTTTCACGCATTTTACCAGTTTTGTGTTTAAAAGGCTGAAGCTTTTAGATGGGAAACATTATTTAAAATCTTAATTTTCTCCTCGAGTTTTTCAGGTTTTTTTTTGTAAAAAATCAGAGAATTCCCCGAGTTTTCCCCGAGTTTCAAACGTAGTTTAAATTCCCTGAGTTTTCCAGATTTTCCTGGTTGGTGGGAACCCTGTGTAAGGGCACGTTTACGCAACCACTCGCTTTTGCATTCTCGCAGCTAGAAGCTAGAAATCACCTCAAATTCCAACATGGCGACGGTTTTATGTCTGTCGCCTCGCAACGAAAACAGCAAATAACGTGACTTCAGAAGCGTTTGGGAAAATTGTTTCGTCATGAGGATTTCTTTATATGATTGTCACGGATTATACGACTGCAAGTATTTACTCAAACGATGTCGGATTTAGCTAATCCATTTAGCGTTGTTACCATAGCAATGTTACCTTTGCCATCGCGATTTAGTTCTAGCTGCGAGAATCCAAAGGCGAGTTGCTGCATAAACGCGCCCTAATATGGAACATTTCGCTCGAAAGACGACCTGATTGTAACACGACGACAAAATTCTGTTTTTTGAAACCTGATTGTAACACACGTAGGAATTGCATCTGTGAGGATACGGGGCAAACCGGAGTACCGGGAGTTGGCTGCTGCTTTTCATTAGCCTATTGAAGGATGGCATACTCCGCAGGTTTTTGTTCGCCTGCACTGCCGCAGGAGTGTGCTTTCAACCGAGTCTCGGCAGCATACAGTAATGATTTGCAGGGAAGCCCTCGCCGCTAAGGAGGGGTTGCTTTTCGATACAACGAAAGTTCATGGTGGCGTTTACAACCTCAATGATGAAATTCCCTGACTTTTCCAGGTTTCCAGACCAATTCCGACAATTTTTTCCTGATATTTTTTTCCGTTGAAAGGCCATGCAATGCAAGACCAGAATTTTTTTTTCACATCTCACTCAAATCGCAATAATTACATTGCATCGTTTTGCCAAATCAAAAATTACACTCCCCTAACTGGGGCTGGCAAATAGTAGGAATGTCGTAATCTGAACCAAACTAGAAAAGCACTTAACACTAACGACCCATATTATAAACAATATCATAGTTTTAACTGATAAAAGAGAAGGTTTTAGAAGTGAAAAGTGAAATACGAGTTAGCTAATTTTACAGAGGAAAAAAGATTTTCCAAAAAACGTTGAAAAATTCCCTGAATCTCAGTATATGTTTATCAAATTCCCTGATTTTTCCCTGACTTTTCCAGACTTGATAAATTCCCTGAATTTTCTCGGTTTACCAGGTAGAACACCATCCTGAAGTTGTCTGAGATATTAAAGTTTCTTTTCGTACGTTTTCGATACAGTGGGGGGTTGAATTTCATTAATTTTATTCCACTATTTTATTTCATTATTTCCTTGGAATAAATTTGCTTTCTTGCACACGGACTTGCATGAATTCAAAAGTGTGTGAAGGTTGCAAATGCAATCGTTTTTTTCCCAGATTTTTTTCTTCTCCGTTGTGAGACTGTTTAGCGACATTCACTCTAACCCACGTAAATGTTGGGGTATGTGAAGCTGGCCCCCACTTTTGTAGGGGCTGGTCTGAAAACAAATGAGCTGGAAGGGGCTACCAATGAGCTAAATGAGTCC
>JAHWFP010056727.1:27391-38472 GCA_023313725.1 Lithobius niger
AAAACTAATTGAGCTGGGTGGGGCTACGAATGAGCTGAATGAGTCAGCAAGATTCAACCCTTTATCTCGGTAAATTATTTTTATATTAATTATTGCAATTATCAGCTGCATATATATATATAACCAGCCCCCACTTTTGTGGGAGCTGGTCTGAAAGCAAATGAGCTGAATGAGTCATCAAGAGTCAACCTGATATCTCTATAAATTATTTTCATATTAGTACTTATTAGCTGCAATCATTATAATTATTATAACCTGTGAAAGGTTATAGGAAGTGGGGAAAAAAAATTAACTGAACAAAAAATTAGAAGGTACTCAAATAAAAATGGTTAGAGTTCACTCGAACACAACGTATTATATTTTGAACTCCCTAAACTTCCTTCAAAACTCCCTTTACTAGGAATCTGCTTGTTTCACGAGTTCTAAATGCACACAAAAACCACATATACCCGCTCACACGAAACAGATTTTAAATATAAAACACCAAACATGGATAAATTAAGCACACACTCGCACTTTCTGGCTTTACTTTCTGACATAACCATTCAGTACATACAGTCTTAGTTACCTGGAATTGGAGTTCAAATTATAGTCGTTGCGTTCGAGTGAACCCTAATCCGTTTTTATTCGTGAACCTTCACAGCTATGAATATGGGGATACGATCTCTAATGCTTTTTTTTTTCTAAATGGCGAATCCTTTTTTTGTTCAGATAATTTGTTGGCTTTTTTCGCTTTCTTTTTTTTTTTGTAATTGCTACGGTCTGATCTATCGTGTCTACGGTATTTCCACTGTCCATCCAATTTTGTTTCCGAAAAAACGGAAAATTAGAAATGTGCATTTATGTTCAGATTCCACCCAAGATTTGGCCCACGCTTATTATTTGATGGCAACACACTAGCGTATGTTTAGATTTAACATGTGTCGTCTCGCTGGGTTGACTCTGCATTGTTGCAGACTCATGCAGTATCGTGGCAAACAATCGCGGAAACCATTGAACTGGCTTCCCGGAGCCCGTATTGAATAACTAAATAAGTCATTCAGTCATATGTCGACCGTTAATTCTGAGGCCAGAGGCCTCAAAATTAAGGACTTCACACCCTATAGTTTAAAACTTGAAGATTTAAGCGAAAACCAAGACCATTTCATTTTGGTTCTCTACCTAACTGACAATGCTGACTGAAACAAGATACAAGGACAATGTTTTTTTGCCTCGCGCCCAAGCATCGTTGCGTTCCTGTTCGAGAATGCTCTAATCCGAACTTACGCGCCTCGTCTCTTTATTACACCATTGTTACATGTTTCAGCATTGTAACATTTTGACATTGTTAGCCGCGCCGCCTCAGACTCCGGTCCACTTTTTGAAAAATCTCATGCGCAAACGCACTCTAATAAGCCCTGCCTGTAGGCTCTATTAGGCCTGGAGGCTTTATTAGGGATTAGGATTAAACAAACGAAGCTTCAACAATCAGCAAGAAGGCAAGTAGGCTCATTCTTGGAACGGTAGCAAAGAAAAAGGGCGAACGGCCGACAATGAAATGGATATGCGCCTAACAATTTGAAACAAACACTATTGCTTCAATAATGCTGACTATTAGAGCTGAGTTGAATCAACTTGTATCAGCTAGACCGGCGTGTGTTCCGCCGGGGAACAACTAGTTAGATTTATTGAAGTAACTACGTATTGGTTGAAATAGAGCAACAATCACGAACTCATTGACAGGATTATTACATTTACGAATCTCTGTTACGAGAAGAAGTTTTCGGAGTTTTCATTAGGGTGAGATGCCAAGCGTAAACCAGAAATTCGTTGTTACCTCGTAGAAGCACCTTTGAAATTTTACGTATTGATTTCTTTTACGTTGGAAACTTCCATAGAAAAATATTGAATGATATTGTTCTTTTGACCAATTTCATGCCGAGTAAAACTCAATGCATACATTTTTATGTGTACAAACAGCTATTTTTGTAATGAAATTAATAATTTCTTTGTGTTGCTAATACAGTTTTGTAATTTCAAAGTCATAACATATAAATTACAACAGCATTCCAGTAAGTGACTGCTGAGAATATTAGTTCCTTATTAGAGTCGATTAACTCTTATGCGAACGGTTTGTCCGTCTGTCTGGGTGTCTGTCTGTCTATGTGTTCACGCTATAACGTGTTAACGAATTATCAGATTTCTGTCAAATTTTGCACATACATTCTATGGCACATTTTTAGGTCTAAGTTCGAAAATGGGTCGAATCCGTTGGGAAAATCCTCTACAAGATTTTTTTCGCAGCAAACGTACGAGGTTCGTTATTTTTTCTTCAGCCGACTGACGTCATCCATCCACGACCAATTACTGGGAACTATGTAGCCTTCGTCAGCGGCTATTGTCACCACCACCCGATCAATGACTGGCAACTTGCTATTATTGTTACACAGATCACTGACGTAAGCACGCGGCCCACTGATCTCATACGTACGACCTAAATAACACGCTTGTATAGTCATGTCGGCATGCAAAATTAGTGTAGACTTGGGCTACTTGTTTGGACGACCGTTCATGACTTTAATGCTTAGTACTTTTTTTTTTGGAGGGGGGGGAGGAGAAATATTTAAAACAACTTCTACTGTATGACATTTGTTTTTTTTGGGGAGGGGAGGGGAGGGGGAATCAAATTCATAAAGCTACTTTTGGGCAAAGACTGTGCTATCTAGATATTTCATCCTTATCAGTCGTGCGATGTGCCAACGTCGTAGTCGGAAAAAAGAAATGTACAAAACGCCGAGACTAAACGGTTTGGAGGCCTCCCGTATCATAAAACGGCCAAACGGTGCTGAATATTTTTAATGTTGATTCAGTTCACTGGTGCTCTAATTAAACTTAAGTTTAAAATGAAACCAATAGAAGAATCGTAGTGGGCTCGTCTTTAATTGAGAGGTGTGCGCCGCCATGCCATCCATCGCAGTTAATGATGAAAAGCTAGATGCAAGTGACCACTGGTTTTATGGTTGCATATGCGTCATGGAACCGCGGCCAAGAAATCATTTGAATGTTTGGATTGTATTCTTAGGAGGGGTAATTATTCACACGTGTTAGACAATTAGTAGCCATATCGATCCCTGTATTTGCAAGGGAAAATTAATCGACTCTTACTATAATTGGTTTAAACAGGTTGATCTAAACATTCAAACAAGCGAAAATAATACCAGTTTATAAAATGGGCCTAGAGAAGTTGCGAAAAATTCCGGCAGTTAGTCTTATCCATTTGCAACGAGAGATATGAAAAAAATAATTTCAAGACTCCGAGAATCTTCTCAACTGGATAATTTTTTTTACTGTATGTACGTGATTACCAAAGGCAGATCGTGTCATACTATTGCAATGGTCATGGTTAGCTGAGCGGTGAGTGAGCTGATCAGATTGAGCCCCTGAAGGGGAACCTTATAAAGTCCCTGCCAGGACAGCCACCCTGGGTAGTTTGAGAGACTATCATGCTTCCCGAGCAGCTATGGGATCAAGTTTTGGAATATTCTGGTTGATATTAGGTTGAATCTTGCAAACACATTCAGCTCGAACTTTCAAGTCTGATTCTGAATCAAAGTGGGGCTGCTTATAATTGCAGCTAATAATTGCAATAATAAATATATGAAAAAATTATAGAGTCTTGAGTCTTGCAGTATAGAGTCTTGCAGACTCATTCAGCTCGAATGTTCAGATTTGATTCTGAATAAAAGCAGGGGCTGGTTATAAATGCAGCTGATAATTGCAATAATTAAAATTAAAATAATTTACCGAGATATAGGGTTGAATCTTGCTGACTCATTCAACTCATTCGTAGCCCCACCTAGCTCAATTAGTTTTGTATCCAGCTCATTCATTATGGGGGCTAGTGCGAAGCTGGCCCCTAATTCTTAAAATATTTATATTTAAGTAGATATTGTAGTTCAAACGATAAAACTGGCGGACTCATTTAGCTCATTGGTAGCCCCTTCCCGCTCATTTGTTTTCAGACCAGCCCCCACAAAAGTGGGGGCTGGTTATAAATGCAGCTGATAATTGCAATAATTAATATAAAAATAATTTACAGAGATATCGGGTTGAATCTTGCTGACTCATTCAGCTCATTCGTAGCCCCACCCAGCTCAATTAGTTTTGTATCCAGCTCATTCATTATGGGGGCTAGTGTGAAGCTGGCCCCTAATTCTTAAAATATTTATATTTAAGTAAATATTGTAGCTCAAACGATAAAACTGGCGGACTCATTTAGCTCATTGGTAGCCCCTTCCAGCTCATTTGTTTTCAGATCAGCCCCTACAAAAGTGGGGGCCAGCTTCACATACGTTAAATGTTGCGCAGGTTGCAAAACGGTTGCAAAACTATTACCTTCGTACAAAAACAGTAACGAGGGCAATTCACGTTAAACGGTAAGCGAAGGTCCTTATTTGGTCGAACGCTAGCTTACGTTGAACCAGTAATGCGTTTTCATCTTTACATGCATGTTCTCCCGTCCAAACTTAATGTTGCTTAAAAATGTTCGATGAGGGTGGCCTTCAAAGGCTCGTGATTAATTTCCCTGATTTTCCAGGTTTACCGGACCAATACAGACACTTTTCCCCGATTTTTTTCCGGTCGAAGGTCATTTTCCCCCACATTTCACTCAAATCGCAATGCTTACATGTCGCTTTGCTTTGCTAAATCAACAAATGCTCTGCCTTAATTGGTAATGGTAAACCGTAGGGAAGCCATAATCTTAACAAAACTATAAACGCATTTAACAACGTAACGTCCCGTATTACTTAAGCCTAAGTAGTTTCGTTTTATCGGAAACGAAACAAGGAAGGACATGGAGTTTAAACTGAAATAAACTGAAGGTTTCAGAAGTAAAACGTGAGATCCGAATGACGTAAAAGACTTTTGGTCAAAGGCTGGAATTCCGTGACTTTCAATATGTTTTTTTTTTTTTAATTCCCTGATTTTTCCCTGAATTTTCCAGACTTAATAAATTCCCTGAATCTTCACGGTTTTCCAGGTAGAACATCACCATGTCGATTCCGCGGACCCGGTACTGAGATCAGGCCGAGATCTCAATCAGACGAAGTTATGGGCTAACCTCAGTGTTGACATAAGGAGCAAATAAAGCCAGATTTTTGATACGATATCATAAACGGCTGTATATGATTGAAGTCCTCTCTCCAGCAAAACTAAAACTAATAATTTCTCCGTTTCTATTCAATATATTTCGACCAAACTTGGCCAAATAGGAGATAGCAACTTTCTTAACTTTGCACCAACTTTTATGCAATTCCGCGCAAGAGTAAAAGTAGGGAGCCACACGGAAATTTGAAAACTGTTCACTTGTTGTTGTTGTTCTTCTTCTTGTTCATGTGTGACACGATTTCAGAAAAAAACTACTGCACCTACTTAAAATCTGAAACATGCTCTAAGCCAGAAATTTCCCTGGGCTTCATCCTCACAGAGACCACTTTTTCGATTGGTCCAGCCATTCCGGAGTTACAGGTCCCTGAACGATCATTTTTATTGTTATACATTGTTTAAACCATTGTGATAAGGGAACAATGCCACTTCGCAAACTCCATATCCATTCTTCGTGCACGTGGTATGTCTTTGCTAAAAAGTCGATTGTTGAAGGGCGAAGGGTGTTACTACGTATCTGCTGCTTGGTAGATGGCATTTTGTAATTTAGTATCAGTTTGGGTGCGTGGCTTAGGGCCGAGACCCATAATAAACAAATTGAATTGAATTGAATTGAAAGAATCCGTGTTTCAGCTAAACGATATAAATTTAAACCTAACTAAGTTACGCGGCTTCGAAATTGGCAGTTAGAAACGATAGAATGCCGTATTTCTTTCGCAGAAGCAGTGTTTCAGAGCCGAGTTGAATTGTTTCAAAGTGGCCAGCAACAATTGACTGCATGCATAAGGCTTTGTATAGCGCGACGCCATCGCCGTAAACAAGGTACACCTATGGGCATAAAAAATGATCGTTTTCGTTATACTGGGGCTAAATTTATACGATGCCATTCAACAATGCCACTCTTTGGCATCAACAATGGAGAATTCCTTCCGCCTTCAGTGACGTACGTTCTTATTTACAACAATGAAAAAGTTTGCATTGTTGTCGGCTACTTGAACCTCGATACAGTGCGATCATTTTTTATGCCCAAAGGTGTACACGGATTACAAACAAAAACGTCAAGGGTGCCGTAAAAAAGGGGGATATATGATTGAATTTTCACTTGTTAAAATGAACACGGATAAAAATTGATGATTTTTCATTGAAATAATAAAATGTACAATTGAGAAAATTCCATCTGTCTAGGAGCAGTTGTGCTTTGCCAATCATATATTTAAAACGTAAAGCACAACAGCACCTAAACAGATGCAATTTTCACAATTGTACATTTTATTATTTCATTAAAAAATCATCAATTTTTATCCGTGTTCATTTTAACAAGTGAAAATTCAATCACATATCACCCTTTTTTACGGCACACTTGACGTTTTTGTTTGTTGCCCACAAAATTAACTTTGTAAAACATCTAGATACATCTAATGTACCAGAATTGGTTTCAGGTTAGTTATTTTCGTTTTGAAGATAGCAAGGGGTGGTGCCTTTAACAACCTCTGTTGGTATAAATTATTCCAAACATTTACCACGCAGAACGTGCCATAAATTCATCCAACCTATATCCAAACCTTGATAATGCTTAAATACCAAGCACCATAGTTTATGCGAACAACCCAAAATCGAGCTTTCACGCTCTTTCTCCTCTAGGGTTTCAAGTCTCGAATTACCTGTCGTATATGGTTTAGGCCAACAAATTTCTGCTAAATTACGGCATAACTAATAATGAAAACCTGTAGCTTACTCAACGCTTTTATCCACCAACTTTTCATCATCTACGAAACCAGCCTAACGTCTGTCATACAGCGTCCCTGCAGCCTCCAACATAGCTCCTTCCTTTTGCTTGATCAAAGAATTAAAAATACATAACCGGAAAGAGGAAAAGATGGAAAAAAGGGAAGAAAAACTTGAGAAAAAAAAACACGAGTAAGGTACACGGTCTCCTACCTTGCACAGCTGAGCTGCAATCCACATGAGGTATCGACGTACGGTGACACACGGTTATGTACGATGCCGACGACAAAAAATAAATTCGACGCGACGCGGAAAATCCAAAGTTTGGCGTGGCGGAAAGATGAACGCACCACGTTAAACATACGCACGCGGTCGTGGCAAGAGCGATCCGCTTGCGTACGGTGGTGTGGCCACGTGCTGCGTTACCGACGACGTTTCAGTAACGAACGGCCCCTTGTCAACGCACGGCGCGGCAACTGACGACGAAGCCGCACACCTACAGTGTCATTCCGTAAGGTGTGTCTACCTACGGAGCGGTTTGTGTTTAGATGCCGCCCGTCGATGAGGTACACGCGGCATCGTTCGGGACTCTGGGCCTCCGGAGGTAGGTAGGGGGAGAGGGAAGGAAAGTGGCGCCGCCACCGTTTTGGGAGAGTAAAGTAGCGGAGAGGAGTCGAAAGAACGAACGGGGCGACGACGACGCCCGCCTGTGCGAAGCGGTCACAACTACATAGCGCAACCCAGGAACCTTCGACCGTTCTATTTGGTCGGTTCACTCAGTTGAACGCATTTAAGCTATACCACGGCTATTTCTCGTGGTGAAGCATACACTGACGATAATCAGTTGGTGACATATTTGCTCCCAAACCAGTAGCCGATCCAGGATGAAATTTTAGGAGGAGCAATTTCACGTCACCTATAGGGGTCGAAAACATAATAGTGGTCCCAGTTCCCAAATTTTAGGGAACATGGGGAGGGGGGAGACGTACCCAAGACTTATCTAAGACACGCTCTTCTTTTCACTTTTTATTTGCCGTAAATGAAAACTTTTCGATCCGTCAATTCCTATTTAAGCTAAATTCTAGCCAGCAACAAATTCGTTTTATTGACAGAGAATCGTTAATATTCGACTACTTGTTACTTATCCGGTTCTTCATGTCGAGGATTTTTGTCTTCTTCGAGCTTTCCTGCTATCTTAAAAATTGAGAAATATTTCTGAAACATTATAGAGTAAAATAGTAAATTTTTACAGGTTTTTTCCTGTTGGTTTTTTTGTTTGTTTGCTTGATCAACTTTCATTTTCTTTCGTTCATTTTTGTATTGCGCAGAGTATAACAATAGACGAAAGCAAAATGAAAGCGAAGCAAGCAAAAAAAAAAAAAATGGACGAAACCAACGTAAAACCTTTAATATGTAGCTCTCATAAGTGTACCTGTGCATTAATCGTAATTACTGAAATGTACGCAGTCAGTGAAGATGATTTTACACAATAACACAGTATTGGCAACTCGTGTGTGATTCGTGTTTAGTAAGGGCGATCGCTCCCCCCCCCCCCCTGTGGATCCGCGCCTGTCCCAAACTAATCGACGAAGCACACGTCGTTTGGTTTATCGAAGCCAACAAAAGGTTTGTTTCAACTAGCAGTAGTTTTTTAACAAAATTCTAGAATAATTATGGAATATGTGATCGCACAATCTTTACTAAACGTTAAAATACACATTATTAAAACAAAACTATATATTTTTACGAGATTACTCAGATGAGGGTTGGTGACGTCATTACTTCGAAACCAACACATTTTACGATGATGGCTTGTGACGGTGCTCTCCGCCTGATAACAAACGTTGCGATTTTCAGTCGCATTGTCAATTTGAATGGTAGACTAATGCACTTTAAAACAATTTAAACAACTGGAGCGGTCCGGCTTACGTTTTATGATGAGAATTCGTTCGTTTGTTAAGTAGTCCAATTTTGTGTCGATTCATCAGCGAATTCAATAACCAATGAGATGGAAGAATCAGTCAAATGGCGCGAAATGGGATCAGTGACGTCATACGCGTTTGAGATTTGGTGTTAAATCACGCACTGTTTCTCGCGCTGCTGCTTAATACTGAGTGGACCGACCCAATAGAATGGTCGAAGGTCTCTGGCGCCACCATTATCAAATCGCGTATTGAGGCATGCTAAAAAGACATAATTAACTACTTTTTGAGAACTATAGGTCCGCCACGCCTCCGATGATGGAAAATTGATTTTTAAATAAATAAATAAATAAAAACTGTGTACTATGTGCTATGTCGCTCACCCCTATTCAATACTTTTAGGCCTAACGCGAATTTGTAAAAAAAAAATTATTAGAAAGTAACTAGAAATCGCACCTTGCCTCACCCAAGCTTACGCGGAACCCTGGCGGCAGTTGCGGGTACTACCGCCATTGCCAATGTTTTGCGAGTGAAGTAGCACGGAGGCAAAGCAATACGAGAAGTGTTATTAGCCGCAACTACCACCAGGGCCCCTACGTACGCTTGAAAGAGGTAAGATACGTATCTCGTTAATTTTCTAACCTACGATAAAACCAGATCAGCGCGGGCACAAAACTCCCGTCCCCAGTTTAAAAATGGTACTCCCATATTTCCGACTTGGACTGGTGGTTGGGTGTCACCCCCCCCCCCCCCCCAATCACATACACTTTCGGCCATGTTATTTTCATACGCTGCATTTCTATCCCGTCATAGCACCGGTATTGTAACAACAACATGGTAACGTTTCGTTTTCAATCCATATGCAACCGTGAATAAAATTATAAACTAAAACAATTGTTGTGTGTGTTTTTCTAGGTTGATGTGTTGTGTTGGCTGTTGACGGCTTCTGTTTTGCGTTGCGGTGACTGGTGATGTGTTGTTGTTACATAATAAATGTACCGATGTTTTTCACCCCCCCCCTCCCCCCCCAAAAAAAAATATGCCTGTGAGGAGTTGCTCCTCACCGGCCAGTGAGGAGTTGCCCCTCACTGGTTTACTCGATTATAAATTATGTTCGTTAACCAAGACTTGCTTGTCATCGGAGTTTCTGAAATCCAATGCTGCAAAACGGAAAGGATTTATGATAATTGGTCGGCTGGTCGCTGAAAAAACAAAAACTACAAATACTGGCCTAAAAACTGTAAAGTACGATAATAAAAATCGCCTATTTCGCCGTGCGCATACGGACTTTTTAATGGCTTAATTGCACATGCGATAAGTTAACGGAAAATTGGTAAAAGCCATCACCGAAAACTAAACACTGTACTTTGTTCCACATTTTGTTCGCAGGAAACTGGCTGTAGGGCGCCATGTTTCTTGCATGACGCGTGCAAAAACATGTAGATATAACACTTGTAGACTATACAGTTAATGTTTTGACTGGTCCATCGCCAGATTACCGCCTTCACCAATATGACCACTTGTAATGTCCACAGGCAGAACTATAACTCGCTGAATACGTTGTTAAAGGGGAATGTTCACCATTTCGACAGCGTTGCCCATATTCTAAACACAGCGTCCACGTTCCAGGTTCTCCGTCATCCAATAGGATGATATGGGTCACGTGATCTCGTTTTAGTTATGAAAATCGCGGCGAAGCTGCGAATAGTATTGTTCCATTTTTAATTAACCGCTATTTTCTTTATATTGCTCGAAGATTCTACGGTGCAGCAACCGTGACGATTAGACCGTGGGATTCTTTGAATTCAAGACCTATGAAAGTTGTGATATCCACCCAAAACCAAAACTGGTATAAGCAAAGCCGCCAAGTATCCAAAAAGTGTCGGTCTTTGAAAGTGGTGATATCATTCAACCAGGGAAAGGCAGCCAACGTTAATCTTGTTAGCCAAGTTAATCGCACTGAAGAATACTTTGGACGTTAAATGAAAACTTGAAGAGTGCTACCATTAGTTGCAATCTTCTAACTTTTCATTTAACTTTCGAACTATTAGTAGGTGCGATTACGTTGGTTAATAGGAATAACCTTGGCGGCCTTTCCCTGGTTGAATGATATCACTACTTTCAAAGACCCGACTCTTTTTGCATACTTGGCGGCTTCTCTTATACCAGTTTTGGTTTTTGGATGGCTATAAGTTAACTTAGGTATTTTAGGACTGGGTATACGTTACGTTTAGTCGTTTTAGATCAGGCGTTATTAAATAATATTAATATTAAATAATTTCACAGCAA
>JAHWFP010056728.1:0-13637 GCA_023313725.1 Lithobius niger
AGCACAGGTGCATCCCCAACAATTGTTTGTGGTGGATTTCCCCCCAACTCACGGAAAGTTTGTTTAGCTGGCGAAGCTTCTCGTAGCAGAATTGGCATAGTGTCGGCGGAAACGTTTTCCCTGCGCACACCTCCAACACTTGGAGACAAAACTGGCGGTAATAATGAAGTGCGTCGTGATGACGTTTGCACGGAGATCTTTGGCGCTGCCGATGACGCAACAGGCGAAGATCTTGAATGAATGTTCGGCATTTCCGAACGCACTGTGTCATTTGCTATCGGCGGTCGCAAGCTTGTTGTTTCAGTTTCGATTGCTGTACTTTCGGCTCGAGAGCTTACGCCCTCTGGTGACTGAAAAACTGGGTTTTCACGCCAGTTGATCGAATCGGAACCGGAAAATGATGCGACTTCCTCTCTGTTACGTAGTTGATCGGCGTGCTTCCTGTAAACTTCGCCAGTTTTATTTTTTACAGCATAACGCAAATTTCCATCCTTTCGAATCACGTTTCCTGCTTGCCATCGGTGTTTCGAGTTTGGCTTATACTCTCTAAACCATACAGGTTGGTGAACTTCGAAGCTTATTTGTGGCTTATTGGTTGTTGGTTTTAATTGACGGTCTTGTGCAATTTCACACTTGTCACTTGCAGATGGTATCATTAGCGATAGGCGTGTTCTCGGATGTCTTCCTAGAAATATGTCCGCTGGTATACGTTGCGTTGTGCTATGCGGTACATTGCGTGCAGCCATAAGAAAATTTAACAGTGAATTCTCTAAGCTTAGACCTTGTGTTAAACTAGCTTTTACAGATTTTTTAAATGAACGAACCAGGTTTTCCGCTGCACCATTGCTAGCCGGAAAATACGGAATGTTAGTTATGTGCCTGATGCCACACTCCTTTAGGAAACTGGTAAATTCTAAACTAACGAAATTTGGTGCATTGTCAGAGACCAAAATTTTCACCAATCCAAATGTAGTAAATAATTCCCTCAATATTTTTATAATACAAGCGCTGGTAGTTGTTTTCATTTGAAACACAAAGGGGAATTTTGAGTGTGCATCCAGGATACATAAAAACATTTTCCCTCCAAAACAAGGTCCTGCAAAATCAATGTGAATTCGCGACCAGGGTTTTGCTGGACGCTCCCATACATGTTTTCGTCCTGAAAAATCCTCTTTATCTAGTTGGCAAGCCTCACAGGTTTTTACAGTGTATTCTAGGTCTTTGTCTATACCAGGCCACCAGACTTTTGAACGCGCAAGAGCCTTTATTCGCACCACCCCACAATGTCCCAGATGCAATTCTGTTAATACATGTGGTCTCAATATTTCTGGGATTACCAATCTGTGCCCCCAAAAAATGGCTTTTCCTTCTAATGATAACTCATTTTTACGGTGCAAATATGGTTTTAAACTTTCGTCACCAACCTTGTCAGGCCAACCCTCGTTTGTATAACGGAATACTGTGGACAAAACCTTGTCCTTAAGCGTTAATCGCTCCAGTTGATCCGACAAGACAGGCAAAGATTCAATAGTCTGTAAGTTCATAACTTGATAACCTGGCAATTTTTCAACAGGAGGCGTGTACGGCAAAGGCATTCGAGATAAATAATCTGCTGTTAAATTCTGTTTGCCCGGGATGTGTTGGAGCTCAAAATGGTAGCCATTCAGGTATAGTGCCCAACGCTGAATGCGAGCTGCAGCCATAGCTGGAATGGCAACCTTACTACCAAACACCCAAAGCAACGCTTTTTGATCCGTCTGCAGTATAAACCTCCTGCCAAAAAGATATTGATGGAACCTCTTGACCCCAAACACTATTGAAAGTGCCTCACGGTCAAACTGGGCATACGAAAGTTCAGCCCTGCTAAGAGCCCGTGAAACAAATGCAATAGGTCTATCTTCCCCAGTAGGCATTGTATGAACCAGTGCTGCGCCCACCCCTATGGGGGACGCGTCGCAAACGAGTTTTAAAGGGAGATTTGGGTCATAGTGCACCAGAACCTTTGAGTCTAAAAATGCTTTTTTTACGTTAGCCACTGCCTCCGAACATTCAGCTGTCCAGAGCCAGGGTGTCTTTGGTGATAACAACTTGTTTAGGGGAGCTAGCAGAGATGCCAAATGTGGCACAAATTTTCGATACTGGCTCATAAACCCTAAGTAACTTTTTAACTCTTGAGCATTACTGGGCTCCGGCGCAAGCCTTATGGCATCAAGAACCTCTGGAAGGTTAGACATTCCATCTTTATTAATGACAAAACCAAGATAGTTAATTTGATCCTTATTTATTTTACATTTTGCCTTTTTGACTCGAACACCATTTTCTTGCAAGGCTGAGCATACTTTAAACAATGCCTGGTCATGCCCCTCACCTTTTCCGGATATCAAAATATCATCAAAAAAAGGTTGTGACTTAGGAATATCCTTCAGCACATGTTCAATGCGCTTCTGGAAAATTCCAGGAGCACTCGCTAGGCCCAATGGAACTCTTTGCCACTGGAATAACCCTAAACAGGTGTTAATTGTAAGGGCGGGTTTAGAGTCATCTTCGAGCTCAACTTGCAGAAATGCATCACTCAGATCAATGATCGAAAACCTGTCACTACCAGCCAGTTTACCAAACAATTCTTCCGCTCTAGGAACGGGTGGTATTCTATTTCTAGTTCCGGGTTGACCGTTATGCTGTAGTCGCCAACAATCCTAACGTTACCATCAGGTTTGAAGACCAACACTACTGGGGTTGCCCAGGCACAACAATCTACCGGCTTCAGAATCCCCTCCTGAACCAATCGGTTGATTTCAGACTCCACCTTGCTTCTAACAGCTAGAGGCACAGGTCGGGCCCTACAAAATTTAGGTTTGGCCCCCGGCTTAAGCCTGATACTGGCCTTGAAATCCCTGAACTTTCCCAGTCCCGGTTTAAACAGGTCGGGGAACCTTTCAAAGATGTCACTGTCAGTAACAGAGCCTACAAATTCGGTAACAGCTTCAGGATCACGAACCTCGATGTTAAAGAACTGACTCAGGCTTAGTTCAAATTTCCTAATCCATCCTTTTCCCAAAAGGGCAGGTTGATTCCCAGGTGCCACTACAGCACTCATTTTCTCAACTTGGTTGTTCAATTTAACATTTAGTTTTATTACTCCTAACGGTTTGACTACCTCCCCAACCCACGATTTTAGCGTGATGTTGGTAGGAATTAATTTAACATCCGAAAAGTAACTATTATACCAACTAAGAGGGATTAGAGTTGAATCACAGCCAGAATCTACTTCGAGAGGCAATTTATGACCATTTAATTCACAATGTGCAATCCACTTTGTTGAATTGACATGTGAATAGGTCATGGTATATATATTAGAGCTCAGGCTATCATCCGACTCAACACAAGTGGCGCCTGAATCTGAATTTCCAGATTCTTCTACATGATGTGCTTTCTTTTTGTTGTACTTAAATGATTTCTTTTTACCAGAGTTATCTGCCCTTTTTGGCTTAGGAGTAGTGGTGCCCGAGCTGCTACTAGCGCCTGGTTTCTTGCCAGACTTGCATACTCGTTTCAGGTGGCCCACTTCCCCGCAAATTGAGCAGGCTTCCCTCCTCCATTTGCACTCTGTTTTCACGTGATTTTTGTATCCACAACAATAGCACGTTAAATCCGCCTTAGTTCTAAAATTTGGACGCTTATCTCTTACTTGGTGAGTGGATGACCCCTGAAAACTACTAACACTTTGTTCAGCCCTTTCTTGAGCAAGTGCAACCTCGCAGGCTTTGTCAAACGTCACTTTTTCAGGCTCCATTGTCATAAGGGTTTCCTGAGCTTTTGCATTTCGAATTCCAGAGACAAACCTGTCTCGCAAAACCTCCTTTAGGAATTCCTTATATTGACAATTTACAGTTAAGCGTTTCAACTCCTGAATGTACGTTGCAACACTTTCACCCGGGGCTTGCACTCGCTGCATAAACTGAACTCTTTCATAAATAAAACTAGGACTAGGGTCCAGGTTACATTTTAGCAATTCATCTATCTCGTCCAGTGACTTGGATGCAGGAGCATCAGGCGAGCATAGATTCCTCAACAAGCCATAGGTCTTTTTACCTATGCTTGAAAGGAGTATTGCAACTTGCTTTTCATCTGGTACGTCAAAAGCATCAAAGTGTAATTTGGCTCGTTCCAAATATACTGTCCAGCTTTCACTAGTGGCATCAAAAGCCTCAAACTTTTTGTGTGTTCTTGGTGGGGCTTCACCCATTCTGACCAAACCCTCAGACACACTTTCAAAGCTTAAATTACTAGTACTAATACTAGAGCTAACAGATATCAAAGACCCACTAATGGTACTCCAACTACTAGACGTATTTAGACCAGATGCATTAGCTGAACTCTTAAAAGTTACATCTTCATCGCTCATAAGCGATAAAATAAGTAGCAAAATCACTACATTTAATTTAGGCCCAAATAGCCTTCCCATTACCTTTAAGAGTAATTTTAACTTTAAACTTTTGAGCAGTAAGTTTAAATAACTATCAGCAACTTGCGTATTCTGTAATCTTTTCAAGTATTTAAATTTACTTACAAATCTTTACAAAATATCACTAGCTGACAACAAGAACACGCTTTGCACACAGTATTCTTTTTAACAATTAATCTGCTCTTTACTCCATTTAACCTGAAACAAGTCATGAGTTTTTAACAAATCAACAATTGGCTGCCTAAACCCCTACTTGCACGCAATGCACCGCATTCCAACCGACACTATGCCAGCAGAATGCTTGCGAACAAGTCTTCACCCATACGAGGGACTTAACTCCTACAAATACCTCCAAATCCAAGAAGAACGGGTAATCAAACGTTCCCCTTGCCGGCCGAAAAAGAAAACGCTGATCCAACGTCTACTTCGGCTGCTTTCAACTGCTATCCGAGCTGCCACCTCAGAAATCAGTCTACTAACAGTCAGTCCTGGATTTTTGGTGAGGTAATCTTCATTTGCCTAAATTGGTTCCCCATAGCATTTAAGCCTGAGTTTACCAATTGTCTAGTTGCAATTCCAGCCTGGAACTTAATCCAGTTCTGGTATGCTGTTAGTAAGTTAGTATTTAACTAAATCATCCTCATCGCCAATGTAACATATGTGTTACTACACATGTGGGTTCTAACTTAGCAAGGGCCCACACCATCAAGGTGTGGTCGGACAGAGTAACGACTAGAGGAGTAGTTAGAGCTAGGCAACAACTGGCAAGGCCAGCAAGCCCTTATATACTTTATTATGCACCAGACACCCTAGTGGGTGTGCATACAACTAAACAAGAATAGATATAAGGCCACTTGAGGTATCCACTTGAGATGGTAATGAAAGTAGCTAACACTACTTAGCTACACCTTAGCTCATACACTACAGAAGCAAAAAAAAATTGCCCCGTGGCAGAGGTCTTTGCTTAAGACCACCCAAGGTTTAATCGAATTTAATAAACCTTTAACGAACTTTGATTTAAATGGATTGGATAGGGTAATGAAAATTCCAAAATTCAGAGGTACTTTTAGTAAAGACACACTTCCCTTAAAACTTTGGCCTACTGATGAAAACGGAATAGTAAACTTGGAAGATTTCCACGATGGAGACGGAAGTCACTGGGTAGCTTATTCCACCGTTTCGGGAGAACCTTGTTATTCGATAGTTTTGGCAACATGGGCCCTCCCCGGTCTGTGGTAAACTACTTGGGACCGGAAATTAAATACAATTACGAACGCGTACAAAACTTTGACCAGATTTGGTGCGGTCACTTTTGCTTATTTTTCTAAGTGCCTTCTCTAAGGCTCGTAATTACGACGCTGTTTTAGATAGTATGAGACGAGTCATCTATTGAAAACTTACGTGCAAATCAAACTGGAAATAAACGTCTTCTGGGTGAAACTCTTCGAATGTCTCTACAGTGATGGGCAAATTTTTTTCTATTACGTAAGGAATTTCGAAAACGGTAGCTGTTGAATGTTCGTCCTTTAGTTTAGTAATGTAAAGGGCGCTCGTTCCTATTTTACATTTAGCAATGAGTGCAACACTCGGGTCGCTACAGTAGAAAATTGCTTTATGAATTAAACTTGGACTCGTACACACGAAGCTCGAGAGAGGACCGGAATTAACGAACCAATCGCTCTTTTTTTCCAAAGGGCTTTTCATGCAGGAACTGATCAGCATGAAACTGTTTTCATGGACAAATTTCTTCGTAGCCGCATCACTCGGTAAAGTAGGTTTGCTTAGATTTCTAATCGGTTTGCTCGTGGCATTAAAGTATTCTTTTTGCTCATCTTGTAACAAACAATTGCTGTCGACAAATACCTTAGTAACAGCATCGTTTGGTAAGGTAGGTTTGCTTAAATTTTATAATCGGCTTGTACGTCACGTTGAAGTATCTTTTTGGTCGTCTTGTAATAAACAATTCCTATCGACGTACACTTTTGATGCCGCGTCAGCAGCATGCCGGGGGAAAGCTATGTCCTTAATTTGCTTCTTCCTCGCGTAGAAATTCCCGTCAGCATCATCTACATACAACGTATTTTTTCCATACCAGAAATGGCGGAAGCCAACTCGTCGGTGAGAAGAGTAATGGCAGGAGGCCAGTCGGTTTTAAGTTTCTGAATGTCTGTTGCCAGAGTACCGATCTGAGAATAATTTACCGCATCTTCAGGCTCGATAGCAGCTCCTGGTTTAGTTACACGCTTGCTTTGCATGTCGTAGTTGTTTTCGGGGGTTAAAACATATCCTAGTCCCGGCTGTCCTCTCGGACCGACTCCCATCACTTCACCCGCTTCCCCCCTCGTTCTTTTCAATGCTTGTCCAAACTTATTGACTGACATCTTTTTTTAAATACGAGAAATTTTTTTAAATGAGGCTTATTTTTAAAATTTCTCGTATATAATAAAAGGAAGAACCTCAAAATTAATAATTAACCTCAAAATGTCTCGACCATCATGGCAAACGAATCTTTCCAATCTCTTGCAAAAAAACTTGCTGAAAGTTAAGAACGACAACGGCACAAAGATTAACAACGGTGTAAAGTTTTCCTTGTCTCCTTCCATTCAGTTTCAAGATTTAAAGGGTCCGGGAACTCCCGTTTCGGACGGAAAGTCGAAATATAAAGGCTGGATTTCACCCAGCGACCCGGAAACTAAAAAACTGTTAAAAAATCTAAAATGGTACATCTGTAAAAAACTAGAGATCGAATTTGATGAGCAAAAACCTGTGTCCTTGACTACGTTCAATTATCCCAATTCTATGCATGCGGCTTACCCCTGTTACCCCTCTTGCGAAAAGGTGAAAGAAGGAGACAAACCGCTCTGTCTTAGAACTTGGGTGTACGAGAACATTCACAAAACTAGAGGGAAACTTAACAAAAATGTTATCGACAAACTGTGGTTTAACTTGCCATCTTACAACGTTTTAAACTTGACGGAAGTCACCGGGAAAATTACCGCAGTATATGTCACTGATGATTCTCCCAGCAACGTAAAATTATGGTGCAACATAGACTATGGAGTAGCTCACTCGGATGTTTCCAACGACAAATTTACGGATGAAGACTTTATGGGTTTGGTATCTCTGTAAACATTAAAAAAATGTGTAAATGAAAAAACTATGGAAATTAAAAACTATGACTTTTTCGTACCTAAGAAAGAACCTAAAAGTCATCCATTTCTACCTTCGAATATCAGATGTCTAATCATAGGACCCGCAAATTGCGAAAAAACTAACTTACTGTTTAATTTCATTTGTAACGAAAGATGGCACGACTACGACCGGTTATTTATTTACAGTAAAACTTTATGTCAGTCAAAGTACAAAGCTTTGCAGTCTATATTTGGTGAAATTGAGGAAAAAATAGGACGGAATGTCGCTTTTTTTCACGATTCTCAAATTGATTTAATTCCACCCGAAGAACTGGACCCAAATTATCGAAACCTAATTGTTTTTGATGATTGCCTTTTGGACAAGCAAAAAAACATCGAACGTCAAGGGCGTCATTCAAACGCCGATGTTTTTTATTGCAGTCAGTCCTACACGAGAATTCCTAAACAAGTAGTTAGAGACAATGCAAATTTATTAATTCTTCTTCCGGTAGACGAATTAAATTTGAAACACGTTTACGAAAATCACGTTGCCCCTGACATGGAATTTTCAGACTTTAAAACGTTGTGTCAAAATTGTTGGAAAATGCCTTATGGGTTTTTATCGATTAACAAAACGTTAAATGAAGGGAGATTTAATCGTTCATTTTTGCCTATTAAACAAAAGAATGGAAACAAAACAAGAAATCGCAAAACTCAAAAGACGTTTTACTGAAAGTTTTTAAATCCACGTTCGGGGGAGAGAGAACAAGAAGAATCGCTACACGAATTTTTTAAACCGGTAGTAAGCACCCTGAAACCGAGACCGGTCCTTGGTGCAGCCACGCAAACTACGCCGATTAAAAACACTTTAGCCACGCAAACTAAACCGATTAAAAACACTAGCCACGCAAACTACACCGATGAAAATTTACAAAGAAGAAGGTAGTGATGAAGAAGAAATTACGAAGATGACTACGAATCACTGGCTCTCTCACCCTCCCCTGCACCTAGTCAGAAAACATCTCTCGATTACAGCCTTGCCCAATATTCAAGTCCGGCTGTAACTCCTATAATGCGAATTCCGCCGCACTCCAAAACTGAATATGCGACAACGAGCACTGGTCCAAAACTTACCCCATACATATTCTGCAGTGCAAGGTAGACGCATTTCTACCTCACCTGAGCTTCCTAATATCACAACGCTAAGGTCCCTCGATAGTTTGCTACCTGGTCAAAATATTGGAGACACTGCTAAATATTTCTTGATAAAATTTTTCGAAAATTCCCAAGACACTGACCAAGTATTCGGGTTACAGTATGATAAGAAAAAAGGTGAGCTGACCTTCGGTAATAAAGTCATTAAAATCTTTGAGAATGATATAGTGGTCGAGGGGGAGCAATACGTGGGAAGATGCGGCTTTGGAATTTGCTAGTTTTCAAAAATTTGAAAGAATCTACCCTCGCGCCGGAAGTTAAAGCAGCTTACGCGGCCATGTTAAAAAATACTAACGCTATTTATCAGAACAACGACCCAAAAACTAACAAACCCAAATCTAATCGTAGCACCAAATACAGGACTGTAATCGCTCCGATTTGGGAAGACATGAAGAAAACAGGGATGGGTATGGTTAAAAAAGCGGGTTGTAGAGTTGATTATAAATATTATGATAATCCTAATGATTTGATTAATCGACTGAGACTTTTGTATAAATCTGCTTTGGCCGGCCACGACGTACATAGAAATGAGATGGTCGAAATTTTATCAGAAATGCAGCAAAGACAAATTATAACTGCTCGAGAAAAAAGGGTGCTTATCAAAATTTAGGTTTAGGTTAAAAAAATTGTATAACAATAATAATAATAAAAATTTAACCACAAATGTGGTGAGGTAATTAATTGGAAGGGGCATAGCCCACTAACACCAACCCTATGCTAAATAATAAAAACATGTCAAGATTAAAATCTAAAAACACAGATAATAACTAAAAAGGCATGCAGAGAAACCTAAAGTGTTAAGTGTTTAAAAAAGCATGAAGCTAATTAAAAAGAAACAAAGATGTTAAAAAAACATCACTCCGTGGGGCAATTCCTAGTTGACATAGTTTCTTTTAAGAAACCTTGCAAGTGGTTGTTCATCTAAATGGTGTCGAAAGCCACCAACAGAGGATGAAGTAACCAAAGCATTTGGTAGAGAGTTCCAAGCTTCAATTACACGTGATGCAAAGAAGTATTTTTTACAATCAGTGTGCGAGGTTGGCAGACGAAGTTTAAGTGAATGGCCCCGCATTGCACTGTATTCTACAAAAGTAAAAAAAGGCACATCGATTGTAAGTAGCCCATGAAGGATTTTATATGTTAGAACAAGGTCAGCTTTGAGTCTCCTAAGTTCAAGAGGTTCAAGGCATGCTAACGCCAGCCTGGCATTCGAAGAATGACTACGAAACCCCGTAAGGTAGCGGATGAAGCGACGTTTAACCCCCTCCAGCCGGTCAATGTCTTGTAGAAGATGGGGCGACCAGACTGGGCTTGCATACTCTAGGATCGGCCGAACAAAAACCTTGTAGGGCCAGACCTTGGCCCTAATGCAGGTTGACGTAAAACATCTTTTAACGATCGCCAGCCTACAGTAGGCCATTGCTGTGATCATGCGGCAGTGGCTAGTAGACTTTAGGTCGGAGGTGAACCAGACTCGTATGTCGCGTATAGTAAAGACTCCCTCAAGTGTGAAGTCAGCCAACGTGTATACGAGACAAGGATTAGCATTGCCAATGTGAAACATAATGCATTTATTTGCGGATAATGGTAGCTGCCATTTCTGTGACCATTGGGAGACAGCTTCAATGTTCGACGAGAGCATATAGCCATCGGAAAAAGATACGATTGGGGTACTTGCTTTCAAGTCATCAGCAAATTTGAAGTGCTGGACGGGATAAGTACGTGAGCCAGGAAAAAGGTCATTTAGATAGATAATGAACAGAAGTGGACCCAGCACCGAGCCCTGTGGTACGCCGCTAGCGATATTACGAAATGAGGACCTGGAGGTACCCACCCGGACACACTGGGATCCCCAACCAGGAAGTCTTCCAACCACTTGAGCAGATTTCCTTCTATATGGAGTACCTTAAGTTTGTAAATCAATTTCGTGTGTACCACCGATTCGAATGCCTTGTGAAAGTCAAAGCATGCAACATCCGTTGGTATGTTGAGATCGAGCGCCTCTGTCCAATAATCGAGTGCTGTTAACAGCTGGACAGTCGTCGAGCGGCCCGGAAGAAATCCATACTGGTCCTGATTAAGTAGCTCATTTGCGTTGAGATAGTGGAGTATCTCAGTTTTAATGATTGACTCCATGATCTTACACGGAACCACAGTCAATGCAATTGGTCTGTAGTTCCGCGGGTCGGAGATTTTTCCCTTCTTGAAGATAGGTATGATGCTAGCAGTCTTCCATAAAGCTGGTAATTTGCCCGTGGAGAGCGCCAATATGAATAGATATAGTAAGGCGTCGCAAATTTCGCTTGCAATTTCCTTAAAGAAAAAAGAGAAGTAGCCATCAGGTCCCACTGCATGGCTTGGCTTCATGATGTGGATCGTGTGTAGTATACTGGTTCGGGAAAAGATAACGTTCGTAAGTTTTATCGTATCTTGGATATTTGCGCATGGCAAAGGTGATATGATCCCATTATCTACCACAGAGTTTGAAGCAAAAAGTTTGTTAAGCAGTTCTGCCTTGTCCTCGTCAGAGGAAACATAGCCACTTTCGTAAAGAAAAGGTGGCAAGGATCGAGAAGATTGAGTTTTCAGACGATACATGCGAAACAGGGCAGCCAGGTTCCCCTCCTTGAGTACGTCTGCTTCTCTCTGTTTAAGCCAATCATTAATTGCTGTAGAATAGTTAGCGCGACATTCATTATAAGCAGTGATATTAATAGTTGACCTGTCATCCTTAACTTTATGCCAAAGCCTAAGTTTTTTTCTTCCCAGGCTACGGATATTGGATGGTAACTTGTTCTGCACGGTTGAAGATAGATTGGCTGGGGCATTTGGCCTCGGATAATGACTTCGTGTGCGACTCAGGTTTACCAGATGGTTTAGCTTTTCGAGAAAGGCATTCCACATCGCTTCAATGTCCTGCTGGAATCCAGAGAGGAACACAGTCCAGTTGACGTTTTGCAGGCATTTTTTAAGGAGAAGGAAATTTATTTTTTCCTTCCTGGGTTCGGGCAAGATATGGTAAGAAGGTGTGACATTTAAGGAAAATTCAACCATACAGTGGTCACTAGTGCCGAGGTGATCACTGGCTTGTATGTTGTAGACAAGCCGATCACTGTCGGAAAAAATAAGATAGAGGATGTTATTACCTCTAGTAGGGAAATCAACCCACTGCGTCAAAGCAAGTCGGGCAATCAAGTCCAGAAAATCACGATGCGGTTTATCAGTAGCTGTAAGGTTAGCCCAGTCCACAGTGGACAAGTTGAAATCGCCCAACAAAATATTTGCAAACGTAGAATGGATCGTCAGTGTAATAAAAGTACACATTTGCGAAATTGCCGAATAACAATGGCCATCCGGCAGGTATCCCAAAATAAAATTTAACCTGAGTGTAGGCAGGACCACTGTCATGGCCTCCATTTCGGTACCACTTTCGGATACAGCCACCTGGAGATGTGTTTTGTGTAAAAGAAAAATGCCGCCCCCCTCGAAGAACGATCAGACCGTATGATCTGGTATGGACTGGTGCCCACTATCATCGCATCCGTTACTCCCCCATGGAGCCATGACTCGACTACGAAGATCAGATCATAGACCCCCCCCCCTCTGCTACCATTGCCAAAAAGTTGTTTAAAGTTTTTTTAGTACACTACGAGCATTTAGGGAAATACACTTAATGCCCTGCACCACGCCAGTACCAGGACAAGAAGAAAGAAAGGGGGGTGAGGGCGAGATGGGAATATGCCCAGTTAATGTTGGTTTTCCGGTTCCATTGCAGGGTATGCAGCACTGGGTGGGGTGCCACTAGGTGGGGCGATAAAAGTTGGTACAGCTGTCCCCGCGTGTAGTGTTTCAAGAACTCCCTGGAGCACAGTCTTGCCACGAGTAGTTAAATGGAGCGAATCACGAGCCAGTAAGATGTGATCGGAGCAAATCTCATAGTCGAAAGAGGCAAAGTTGCAGTTCAGGTTTATACAGGCAGTCTTGATCAGGAAGTTTGTATGTGCAACTAGTTGATCTTCTTTTCTTCGTTTGCGGACCAGGCGGGGGAAGAGGGCCAAAATAGTGACCGTGGCAATTGGATGAGATGCACGAATACGGTTAATTATCTGCTCGATTATGTTTGCTATTCTATTGGGGTAGGTAACCGAAATGTCATTTGATCCTGCAGAAATAACAAAGGCAGTATTTGGTGATTGCTCACCCAAAATGACTGGAATCTGGGATAAGATGTACTCGGCCGTAGCACCGGGCCAGCATCTATACTGTGAGTTTAAACCACACTTAAGATTTCGTGCGTGAGAGTCACCAAGGATAATGGTCGTTGTATTCTGCGTTGCGGCACTGCCGCTGTTATTGGATGGTGTTGTAACTGTAGGTGATGATTGGGTAGTTTGGTGATGTTCTGTCGTTGGACGGCGATTTGGAACAGCATTTGAGTGGCTAGATTGCTTCCCGAGGATGTATGCAGGTTTTCCTCTGGCTTTACGCCATGTTATACCCGGTGGAACGCAATTTTCGGGGAGATTGAGAAGGTTTACAGGGTTACTGATCATCAGTTTTTCACTTGGACCATGCGATATAGATGGTAACGGTGACAATCTAGCAGAGCAGATTTTGAGGCTTCGCTCCTCTGGGCCAGTATCACATATACTAAACATCGTTGAATATTCCATAGATTTAGTCTTCTTGTCAACCTGGAGCACCATACCCAGAAGTGAGGAGGAAGGTGGCGTGGAGTTCACTGTTTTGCCGAGGAGGCTTAAAGAAGATTTAATTTCTTCTTTCAATTCTTGGAGGCCTAGTTGCAGTTGGTCGGAGAGTGCTGA
>JAHWFP010056730.1:2232-28345 GCA_023313725.1 Lithobius niger
AAATTATCACGTCTGTCAGTAGTGCATTAATCGCTCTCAGGAGTGGCAGCTTCCTTTTCAACAAAGTTTGGGCCTATTTTGTAGAAACGGGCACGTAATCACACAACCGTAATTATTTACATCCAGTTGACAAGCTATTATTAATTAAAATCTTATGAGGAAGTTGTTTCTCCTTCATTAGGGCTGGGAAAAAAGAAGTTACTTTATTTTCAGTTGTTCCAGTGGTCGAGCGACGAAGCACTTCTGCAAAGCTTACTCTAAGCCTATTCCCGACTCGGACTAGTTACATCGTGTAGTTCTCCGAAATCCATATTGTTAAAAAAAAAAACTCCAACGAAGACAATTCATTTCTCAACTGTTCATACTTCTAATCCAATCCTGAATTCGCGGAGATGGCGGAGTAATTGATTGAAATAGAAGGCAACCGATCCAGCGACACAAGGCAAGCAGGACGGCTGCCGCGGGCCGGGGGTCAATGGTCGGCAGCAGTGGGGCAGAGTTCCGTGGTCGGGAGCGGCGGGCCGGGGCTCCTTGGTCGGCAGCGGCCATTCTTATCGCGTCGTGCTCCGATCCAATCGGACGCATCGCATTTGATTCACTTGACGAATTATCGACCATTTTTCAATAAAAAAAACGTTATCACAGTTATCTTTAGTTCTTTACAGTTATATCTCTCAAAGACTTCCATAATTTGCTAATTTACCTCAGTCTAAAGTGGTACACGATGTAAATCAAAATCCGAATCGGGAGAGCCGCTACGCGATGCAATGGCCGCCATCTTTTTTTTTTCGAAACTCACGGGGGCAGCGAACGAACACGACATAGCCTCGGAAAAAATTAAGTATTATTGGCTAGAAACTACTCACGTGGGCAAAATTGGCGGGAAATTGTAGCAGACACATGCCTTTAGTGAATGAATGCTCCAGGAGCGATCAATGCACCACGTGGACTGACGTACAGCTCGATAAAGTGGCTCCCGTAAATTCTACGGGTCCGGCGCGCAACGGTTGGCTTGCCCTCCCGTTAAATTCACGGATCCTGCGCACAAAGGGTTACGATGTACTTCGGTTCCTCTATCTGCGTCGACACGCTTCAGTCCCCACCCACCTTCATCCTTCGCGACAGCGACCGTCTCCTGCGGCTCGGTCTCCGAGCGACCTCTCAAGCGGACCTCAACACTGCCGCTAATGCTTTATCCGAGAAGCTTTCTGCAGACCCTTCTTCGGACGAGACCAGAGAATTGGCCTCTCTAATCAGCCAAGTGATTCGTAAGACTTATTTTTGCCTCTTACCACTCGATGAACTGGTTCACCCGAGCGCTTCTCAATTCTACACTCCTACTTCGTGATTTCGTTCTCAACATGGCCCCCAACTTTCATGACTCCACTCGGCATGTGCTCCGGAATCAACCGGTTCACGAATGATAACCTTTTCAGGGGCCTCATTCCCAATTTTGCCCCTCCCTTGGACATAACACGCAAGCCTAATCCGACCAGGCCCAAAGTGCCCCGGCGACAGCGACCGGCAGGTTTTCAGGCTTCTACTGAACCCAGAGACCAGTGGGTTACACCACCTCAGCCGGCCGCCCGGCTTCCCTCTCCGCCTTGTCATACACGGTCGCCCTTTCCGAACAAGGGCTAGGGACGTGGACGCGTTCGCCCCTACACCCGTAGCTCGACACCAGACCATAACAGTAACCACGCGTTCCCCGGACCGCGACAACGGTCTCAGTCCTCACGTTGACAATTACTTTTGTGTCTGCCAGTGGGAAGCTGTCTACGGTTCGTCCTTCCTGGTTGGCAAGAAATAATGCCCGACCGTTCAGTGCTGTCCATTGTCACTTACGGTATCCTACCATCCTTCCTAAGGTTGCCTCCATTGCAATCCCCATCTTGGACCGAGGCGACAACGCCATCCGCCCTTCTGGCAAAGGATGCTATACAGGCTGCTCCCAATCCGGAGCAGCCAGAGTTCCACAGGCACATTTTCCTGTGCCCCAAAAAGACAGGGGACCAAAGACTCTTCTTCAATCTTTGTCCGTTAAACCAGTTTATCAGGAACTCTCATTTTCGGATGGGGACTGTCGACTCTATTCAACATTCGCTCCTTCAACACTACTGGACAATCTCTGTAGATCTCGTGGACGCCTATCTTCACGCCTCCGTTTAGCACCTGTTCTGCTTTATTTACGACCGTACAGTCTACGAGTTCCTCTGTCTGCCATTCGATCTCAACGCAGCCCTGCATTTGTTCACGTTGGTCTTGAAGGTGGTTCTCGCTTTTCTGCGCCAATATTAAGTACAGGCCGATGCCTATCTAGGCGACTGGATTCTTCCCCCATTAAGGCATGCTCCGGCTGCTCCACGACCGCGACTTCACCTTGAAGCTTCTTCACCGTGTGAGCTTTGGCGTCAACCTGCCAAAATCGCGTTTAATACCGTCTCAGACCTGCATCTTCCTAGGAGTATTTTTCGACCTGTCTCAAGCAACGGTCATGCCCTCTCCAGACAAGAGTAGCGATCCTTCTCCGCAAGCTTTGGGCCTTCCTACAGTCGCCAACCTAAACTCGGACCGACCTAAACTCCCTCATCGGATCACTGGATTCGGTTGCACCACTATTCCCACACGGCCGGTGGATGGTCCGGCCCCTCTATCACTTCCGTATCGACGAAAGGTCCGCCTGGTCGCCAGTTCCGGACCTCACCTTGCCGCACCTACTGCCTCGGTTCTTCCCCTTCACCACCCTGCTATGGTGGATGGACATCCACTATCTCACAAAAACGGTTCCCCTGCACGCACCGCCTCCGGACGTTCACGTCTTCACCGACGCATCCCTTCAAAGATGTGGAGTCCATATCGACGACCGCATGGTCTCCGGGACTCTGCCACCAGACTCCACGGATAACATCAATTATCCTCGAACTCCAGGTGGTCCTTTTCGGTCTTGAGCGCCTTCCAACACCTTGTCTGCGGAAAAGTTGTTCAGGTCCACATGGGTAACGCAACTGCAATCGCCTATTTCCAAAAAGGCGGCGGCACGAAATCACGGTCGCTGCATCAAGGCACCTCCAACATATTCAGCCTTTGCATGCGCCTGGGAACGACCCTGCTGCCGCTTCACATACCGGGCAACCGCATCGTGATTGCGGATGCCCTTTTCAGATGTTCCCTACCGGCAGGCGAGTGGACCCTCAAAACATCCATTTGCACATATCTTTTCCAGTTATGGGGACGACCGTTTCTCTACCTCTTCGCTACGAGGCTCAATGCAAGACTTCCCAACTTCTTCAGCCCGGTTCCCGACGACCGTGCCAGGGCGGTGGATGCCCTGATCTTGAATTGGGATCATCTCTTTACCTTTTTCCACCTCCCGAGCTGCTTCCCCTTGTCCTTCGTAAGATCGCCAAGTCTCCAGGCCTTTTCATGCTGGTTGTACCCAACTGGCCATCGGCCGCTTGATTTCTGCTCCTGTTGATTGACTCGCCTCGCTGTCGCCAAGACGTAACGGACCTGCTGTCCCAGCAGAAGGTGACCGTGCTCCACCACCATCCTCAGTTGATCCAGCTACACACGTCTGACTACTTAAAGCAGATGTTCTTTCGGAACAGGCCTTTCGCATCGCCTTCAAAACCGTCCGCTTATCCACCAACAAGATCTATGACAGCCACTGATGACGGTCGATCCGTTGGTGTATCCCACGGCAGATCAATCCTGCCGTCCCTCCCTAGCGCAATTCTTGTGTTTTTTGAATGACCTCTTCGACGAAGGTCTCCGTGGTTCCACCATTCTTGTCTACCGATCTGCCTTGAAATCAGTTTTCCATGCTGCTCGCAACTCAGCCCTTCTGGATGACTTTCGCGTCAGGGCTCTCGTCAAGTCCTTCGAAATAAAGGCTCGCTTCCTCCTCCCCCTGTGGTGCCACCCCTGTCTACAGGTGGGGGCAAGGGAAATGCGCCACCTCGGAGAATGGCAGTGTTCGGTACAATTTCGTGCTCTTACTGTAGCTACACACTGCTATACCTCAAGATTCCCTCAAGATTCCCAGGTAAGAGTTGCCTTAATTCTTGGAAGTGCAGCCATTGATAAAGAAAGGTGCCCTGCGGGAATCCCCTCCCAACTCGCCAGCGTTTTACAGCCCGGTCAGGGTAATACCAAAATCGGATGGGGGAATGTGGTTAATTTCCAATCTTTGTCACCTCAATACATTCATACAAGCTGATCATTTCCAATTGGAGCCAGGGGATTTTACTACTTCAGTCGACATGGAGGATGCCTACCTCTTTATCCTTCTCTGCTTCTCGGTTTTTCACCTCTTCGCCTTTTGTGCCAGAGGAAGATCTATCTTCCACTTAGAGGTCCTCGCTTTCGAATTGTGCACGGCCCCACACATGTTCACGCTGACGATAAAGCCAGTGGTGGGCGCGCTACACCGTCTCCTGATAGATGTATTCGTGTAATTAGACGACTGGCTGGTCCGGAACCAAAGGGAGCAACTGTTCGCAAGGGACACGGAAAGATGCACCAGACTGACACCTGGGCCTAGGTGTGAACATTTTGAAGTCTCTTCTCCACCCAAGCCAGACGTTTGAGTTTCTTGGAGCGCGCTTCGACGTGGGCCACTTCATGGTCCGACCATCGGACAACAGGGGTCGAAATATTTGGATGCATAGGCTGAAACTGCACCCCAAAATCGCCTTTTATACTTCTGATGCAGCTCTTGGAGTGCAACATTGCATGTCGAAGATGAGTTTTTCATAACTTTTGAATTGCGAAAGCTGCAGACTTGCGGTTTACAGCTTTGCAGGACAGTTGGATGCAACATTAGTGCTGCTGGGAGCTTGGCGTGTGATGCCGCTCCTCTGGCACTGGAAGTTGGAGTGGTGACCTCGCCTCTGGGAGGACCCGATTTCCCTCCTCAAAGCCCCACTGGAGGCGATCATGTGGTGGACAGGGTGAAAAATGTGGAGCAGGGTGTGCCGATCCACGACCTTGCGTCGGACTGGCTTCTGATCACAGGAAAAACAGTCAGCTGAGGTTTGGTCCGTGGAAGAATCGACCCTCCACATCAACGTGATCGAACGCAGGGCAGTTTAGCTGGCACCAACAAGGTGGACCCACAGAGTGTGGAACTCGACGGTGGCAGTGCTCTCCAACAACACCTCAGCGGTACTGTACATAAGGAGGGAGTGAGGCCTCTGTTCCTTATCCTTGTACGTACCTGGAAGTGGGGCTGCTCTTTCAGCTTTGTGTCGACTTTGGAATAACCCTTCGCCCACGCCCCATACCGGGGCGCCTGAACGAACTATCGAGGGGAGGCCATCCTCCGAATCACGGAATGGCAACTTCTCCCAGGAGCATGGAAGATTCTTTTCGAGAGGTGGGGCACACCGAGTGTGGATCTGTTCGCAACATGCTCGAACACCCAACTGCCCCTGTTGTCTCCCCATACCGAACGACGGGGCAATTGCAACGGACAGTCGAAGCATGTTTTGAGGAACCATGCATACCTCTTCCCGCCGTTCTGCCTCGTCCAGACGGTCCAAGGGCAACTTCATCCTGGTAGCACCGTGGTTCCTCGAATTGTGGGGGTTGGCGAGAGAGGACCCAATACAACTCCCGAAAAAGCCGGACCTTCTTTCGCATCACCAGGGAACGACGCTTCACCCGAACACTCCAGCACTCCACTTTCACAGGTGGAAGTTGTGAAATAGGAACTGGAAGCGGAGTTTCGAATCGTGTCATCGAATGCCATCGCTCATCGTCGAGGAAGGTCTACGAGGGAAAATAGGGGGGATGGGTCGAGTGGTGCAAGTGCGTCAAGGTAGAGTCAAGGCACCTGGCGGTACAGAACCTCTCCAAATTTTTCGACCAGGGCCTGACGCCCCGCACAGTTAGGGTTATAGGGCACTCATCAATACGGTACTGTCCCTCTCAAAAGTGGAAGTGGTGGTTTCCAGTCCGGTGGTCTCGCGCATTTAACATGTTATTAATGTCATCTAGTATTGATAATATTTTAGTTTTTGCCAAAAAAAACTTAGTGAGTTAAGCTAGAGGTTTGAAATTTGCACCATTGAAAAGCTTGTTTCGAGCTGGTTAAATTGCAATGTCAAAAATGGTTAAAATTAGACAGAAATACGATTTTTAGTGGGTGGACCAAGAATGAAATAAAAAATATTGACTCGCAATAATTTAAGGCACCCGCATGCGCTTGTAAACCAAACAATTAACTTTGCGCGGCCTTATGCAGCCATTCAGTATTCTACGACCGAGAATATGGAAGATGTGTCCACAGTGGGACCTCCCACGTGTGCTTCAGTTCTTTTCGGGGGCTCCATTTGGACCCCTTCAGGCGGCACCATTTTTGGAACTCGCGAAGAAGACTTTGTTAGCCCTAGCAACAGCATCAAGACAAGGTGAACTGGCGTCACTGGCAAGGGGCAAGGACTTCCTATGTTACAATAGTAATTGGTCGAAGATGTCTTTCCTTTACCCGCTAGACTTCAGTAGCACCAAGAACCTGAAGACCGACGAGATCCCAGCGCCGATATTGTCACAGCATTGTCACCGCTGTTAGGACCGGAGTGCATGGATAGGCTCCAGTGCCCGGTAAGGACGCTCCGTTATCACTTTGCGAGATCCAATGAGGTTGTGGAAGCCCCGCAGGACAAAGCGGCCCTGAAGGGTGGGACAAAACCTTGGAAATCGCTCTTCGTGAAACTGGTCGAGGAGGGCTCGAATCCTATGTGCGATGCAGTGTCTCCTGGAATGATTGGCAAGTGGATTTGTCAAGTGATTGAGGACACCTACAGGTCCTGTGAGGGAGAGAAGTCGGTGAGCGTGTAAGCCCATGTGCTTTGGGCAGTGACTGCTTCATGGTCTTTGCAGTAGGAACCCCGTTGTCTGAGGTGCTGGAGGCAGGACACTAGAAGCATGTTCATCGCACACATTATCTCAGGGATGTGAACCCTCGTCCTCAAGAGGGAAAGGCCTGCAGTTCGTTGCTTTGGGATGGGTAGCTCGGAAGTAAACGGAGTACAAGCGGTATCACAATCTTGTCTCCGGTGTAAATTTGGGTTGGATCAGTTACTATTGTACGAGGGAATGATGTTAGAGTTTCTGTTGGTTGTGACAAAGTCAGCATATAAAATACAGGTTAAATATTTTAGGCTAACAGTAAAAACGAGGTTTTACCCCTAAAAATAGTTTATACTTAGCGTAAAATAGTTGCCTAGATGAATCCTCCCTCCTCCCGCGTCAAACCTTTCTTTTGAACAGTGAGATAGAGCAAGAAACGGGGTGCCCCAGGGAGCGCCATAGCATGAACCCAGAATGTTTCCATTTTAAAAACGTGAAAGCATATGTAAAATACAGATATATTTTAGGCTAAGTGAAAACTATTTTTAGGAGTAAAACCACGTTTCTATGTGCCATTCGAAAATATATTACCTGTAAATTCTAGCGTTCCTTTCTAGAATGCATCTTTCCTCTAGAGATAAATTATTTGGCCCGCCAGCTCGCTAACCCAGTGTGCATTCGTCATGCATGCACACCCTTCGTATAAAAGCGCCGAGGCGCAACATGGTTTATCTTTTCCTTCCTAGCGGTCCCCCTTCGCTGGCTGTCGCGTCCTTCTCCTTTCATGGTCCAGTGTCAACAATGGGACTGTCCAACGGCGCTCCAAAAGGGGCTCCCTTCTAGAAGACCACTTCTTTGCCCTGCCATCACCAGCTCGTCTTGACACTGCTGTTGCCCTTTACTGACTGCCGCTCTTTGCTCCTGTTATTTGTAGCTCTTCTAGATTGTCATCTTTCCACCTTTCGCAAGTCCAGTGACAACAACAGACCGATCAAGGTCGCTGACTGTTGCCTGTCTTTCTGACATCTGACATCCTGTCACCTTTTCCTCCAGCTAACCCACTGCTTATGCATGCTTTCTTTTTCCTGTCTGCCTTCGTCGACTTCAACAACGACAACACTGGTACGATCCTTGGACCAGACTGTGGCTTCAACTCCTGCTCTTCAAGCTCCAGACCGGAAGTCGCATTCAAGGAGGCTTCCTCCACACTGGAGCGACACAGGCAGTTCTGGAAATGCGACAGGAAGTTCAGTCTCTCTCACCTACTGCCTGAAGCTACTCCAGACCTTTGCCGTTTCTTCCCGCCACTACTCAGGATCAGCTTCCAGAACCGCCTGCAGCTCCTGCTACTCTACCTATTTCCATGGACTACGTTCATATGTTTATGGATGGAGCCATGCTTGACCCCCGCTACAAGCACCGGTTACATCAACCGTCACCTGTGTTGCTTCACGGAACAAGCCTTGCTCCTGAAAATGGGTCGCAGTGTTCTTCAGAAGAAGACCTTCGCAGACACCTTAGCTCCCCGCCTGTCACTCGGTCACCCTGCAAGCATAAATGCTGCAACTCTTATCAACAGCAACGACCATGCTCATCTGACCTGCGGTCAACTTTTCATCATGGACCTCTCCCTTCTGACTTCATGGTGGCGTCAGTTCTTCTTGGGATTTGTCTGCTATCGTCCGGCAGTGACAGCAGTTTGACGTCTTCAGCCCTGCATCCAACCCCTGCCCTTCATCCGACAGCGACAGCACCTTGTCGTTTCTCAGCCCTTTGTCCACCATCTGTTTTCGTCCAACAGTAACACTACTTGACGCTTTCAGCCCTTCGTCCGGCGACCGATTCTTTCAGCGTCTTGCACTCCTCTGCAGCATCCGGCATCATGGTTTCAGCGACCACTGTCCCCTAACCAGCAGTGGCTACTCTATAATCGTCAGTCACCAGCCACAGGTCATCATACTTTCGCCATACCCTTGTTGAGAAAGGCAGCTTTTGGGATCATCTTCACGCCTTCACAGAGTGCCCTTTGCAAGCATTGCTCACCGCTCTTCGCCGGTAGTCCTCACCAGGTTGTTCAACATTGGTGAACGTCCCGGTCAGCTGGCTCCCCTCATCTTTTCGTCGTCCGTACATGGCCAACAACAACCACCTGATCACCCGACAAGGCTCTACTTCGCACCATCATGGCGACAAGACCACCGCTTACGCCGTCCCTCGACTCAACCTTCGTTCGTCCTTGTCGCGTCATTTCAGCAGCCTGTTAACTGACTCAGCTCGGTCTTCGCTCATCCGTCGCCTATTTTCGCGTCATTACAAGGGACCGGTATCCGTCGTTCCAGCCGTCACCCGACGTCTCGCGTCCTTGTCGCCACCATTGCCCACGCTGCTCGTCACTAGGTAGGCCTCTTGGATCGACGCATCTTACGTCTTCAGGCCGGTTGTTCCGTCTTGCTTCTTGCTGCTTCATGGCATGCTTTCTCACTGAGTGACCCGATCTTCGGCATCGTCCGTCGTGAGCCTTTCGCGAAAGGCCTCGACAACAGCTACAGTGACATCAACGCCCCAGTGGGTATCGTCTCATCTAAACTTACCACAATCCATTGCGAAAGCCAGTGCTTTGGCGGCAAAACTCGTCCTGCACCAGTCACGTTCACTGCACGTTCAAGAATCAAGCTAGACGCCGGTTAATCCTTCACCATAGCTACACATCGTGAAGATCTGCTCCAATCCTCTGAAGCTCCATCACACGAAACCTGGTAGCTTTGCCAGGACAATTAATAGAAGATTTAGTGCAATTTGTCTTGATGTTGGGTACATGGTATACTCGTGGAAACTCGATGACTATCTTTGAACTACAACTTACTGTACCACTTTTAGTCCAGTAACTGCGCTCGTGTATCGTCTGCATTAAGTGCATAGTTGTTGATCAGTTTCTTGTACGAATTAAAATCTCTTCTTTCATTGGTTATTATGCTGGCACCTGAATCTATGTTCCTTTGGTTTCCGTTGTTGCTTGCACTTGGACTCTGATCCAGGGCTATCATGGTTACCCTGAATCACGTTTTAGACATTTTCTAATCATCTCCCGTGGATGAATCGTCGTCGCTGTGCGTTCCCTTGTTTGAACTGACAATTGGCAACCAGGAATTAATTTAAATCATTTGCAACTTTGCTAATCTTTACAGATCAGCAAGGCTGTACAGATCGGTCTTATATCACAAAATATGTTGTTCCGATGCCGATACTGTGCTGACCTCGTTCAGGATTAATGTTGAAAAATTTCACTATGTTTAGTTTTTTGATACATCTCGACGTATTGTAACCAGTGGCAGATTTAAGGAACTAGCCTGGGGGGGGGGGGGGGGCCCCAAAACCCCCCCCGCCTTACTAAAATTCTGAGGACTTTTTTTTTTAGCTAGTTGTAACCAAACAATGTTCTTTATTAGTTCTGTTTGTATTACTACTGATGCTTGGGGAATGAGGGCCCCTTTTACCATGAAGGCCCTTTTACGTCAAAGCCCCTCCCCCGTTAAATCCGCCCTTGATTGTAACCTAGATTACGTGTCTTTCTACCCCATTTTTCCCCTCTCCTGAACCTTTAAGTATGCACCTTTAAGTATTAATCAACTTCAATTGGTACGATCTTTGTTTAACAACAAAAGTTACACTGGGTTAAATTTTTGGCAAAGAATAATTGTCATTTTTAATGAGGTCACCATGGTTTACCAAGCAAAAAGCAAGCAAAACCTGTTATGCATGCAATGATTGTTACACAGATAACTATGAAACAATAAAATTCGGCACTGGAAGTGCACATCTTCGAAATAAATTAACGCTGTATAACCATACAAAAGCGCGTTTTCAGTGGTCACTCGACAGCTGAATTTATTTCATATTGTCACCAAAATTATGTGGCCCCTTTTTTGTGGGACTTGGCTTACTATCGCCCCCCCCCCCCCTCCTCCTACATTTTAACATTTAAAAAATTGCTTAGCTCCTTTTGTTTTCTGGTCTTCACTACAATAAAGACCTAAGTTGAATACAACGTTGCTTACCCAATGTCTTCCTCCATCCCCCCCCCCTAAAAAAAGGTTTTAGCGAGTTATGTCTCAACTACCCCTACCATACCACCCTCCTCCGTGTAGCTTCCCGATCCCGCCCAAATCGCCGCATTCACAAATTTCTTCTTCCTTTTTCAGAACTCGCAGTTTTCAGTTTAAAAACCTGACGCTATATTCACCTGTGAAAGTTACTTTGCAGACATCCCCCCTCTCCACATTCTAAGAAGTCTAAAATTACTTAGCTCGTTTATGTTCTTCACTAACTAAAATATGAACATTTCAATGTACCTAGTACGACATTGTACAGTTGTCTCCCAGCCATCAGTGCATGCTTCCCCAAACGTGAATCAACACCGGTTCTTATTTTCAAACTCATCTTTTATCCTTTTGCTATAATATACTTCTTCCTCTTCTTCCACAGCGGATCAAAATACGCGCACGTAGCTTGTTCCCCCTCTCTGCCTACAACACACTTTGCTTGCCTGCTTCCCCTTCCCCCAGTGATTCACTTCTCGCACGATATCCTGGGAGCATTACACAATCGCCTGACTCTTTCTTCTGTAGTATTTGATACAAGTTCACTACTAAAGCACAGTTGACTGATAGACTATCAATTTCACTTTTCATCTGGCGGAAATAACCTTTGCAGCTGTAAATATGAATCCCTGATTGCTACAAAGGGTGTTTCCGTAGCTTTCCGTAGTTTCCGTAGCTCGTCCTACCACGATGCGTGCTCAAAAGCGAATGGGGTTTTCCCCACGGGAGGCAGGCGGCTGCAGCAGGTATGACTGCGCAGCGCACCTGGCGGATAAAACGGGCAACTGGTGTTGAATTCAAAATTTAAGGGAAATTTTAGTTTGAGCATGGGAAAAGCCAAATTTAGCGAATTTAGCATGAGTACTGAAGGTAAGTAATTTGCAGATAGTAAGAAATGTATATTGCCTACAAATTTAGCATTCTTGTGCTATCAATAGCATATTATCAATGGCAAGTAAAAAGGAAAATGTACCAGCTGTCAGATTCTGTTCATATTGCATAAAAGAAAAACATTACCTGTAAATTTAGCATTCTGGCTCTTGAAATTGCATTCGAGAACAATAATACTAAATGTATAGGTAATTTAAATTTTCGACAGCAAGTAGAAAGACTGCACCAATTTTTTTGACAGGAAATAGAAAGAAACGATGTGGCAAAATCAGCAGTTGGAGATAAAAAATGGTCCTCAGTGACATATGAAAATATAAAATTACCATTCTTGTAATTTAATAATCTTACGGAAGTGTGGACCCAAAAGGTGAGGGAAACTAGGGCCGAAATAAAAAATCCATCCGCCCGCACGGATTTCTTAAGAAAAAGGCCGAGAACCAGAAAGTTAAATAACATGCTTTGAAATTTTTTAAGAACACGTGAAAAACTGAGTTTTGAATCGATTCCGATTAGTAACTACATCTGTACATTCTTACTAGTCAGGCTTTCATTTGCAGATAACAATTTGATATAGCCTTATAACCCTCATGGTCAGAATTGGTGTTTACTTTTTTACTGTATTTTTAATAGGAAACCATGAAGAGGAAGTGTGTTGGTATCTGGACTTGCAAAGGATGCAAGAAAACTGTAGCCGGTGGTGCGTGGGTGTACAGGTTAGATATTTAGTAACTCAAAAGTCTTCAAATGGTTATAAATTTAGGCATACCTTATTTACATTTTTTTTCTTTTCTAGTACGACAGCAGCAGCAACAGTGCGCAGTGCAGTAAGGCGCTTACGAGAATTAAAAGAACAGTAACAACTTAATGGGATATGTATTATGTATTGAATTAAAAAGAATGGTCTGCTACAGAATATCTTTGTTTTTCACAAGTAAAAAGCACATTTAGTAGCTACAATAAGACAGTATTTACAATCATGTGTAGCCGATAATACAAGCAGTCTTTACATTTATAAAATATTATGTACACAATTAAATTAAACAGTCCAGTAAAAATTGTGGAAACACGGCATGAGAAGTTGCTATTAAAAAAAAAAAAAGCATTAGATGCTGCCCTACTAATCTGTAAAGTTGTAAAATATTCAATTGCATTATTCTTCATTTTGATAAGAGGCAGTGGCCACAACTCCTAAATTTGCCACAGTATGCTGTATGAAATTCAAAATGACTTCGATCATTATGGCAGATGCCAGTCATTTATTCCAACTTGCCAGGTGTGTAGTTTCCTAAATCGTATTGCGCACTAGTCTTAAAACTGACTACACTACAACTCCAAATATCTTCTCTCAGAACCTTCAGAAGGAATAATTGAGCATGCTTTATTTGCAAACCCTAAAGTGAGCCAACCGTTTCCCATGTAAATTGGATTCTCCATTGGTCCCAATTAGTTTGGTGCAGGAAACTGGTTTTCATTGTCCAAAATCCTAGTAGAAAGTAGGCTTCTCTGCACTTTCAACTCGTAGGGTGGATGAGTTTAGCTATTCAGTTTTAATAAAATTGGTAAGCAACTGTACTCCTAGTGTGAGAGAAGACTTGTGGAAAGACTAAATGTTGTAAACTAACAAGCACCAATTACTAAATGACTAGTATTGCCAGTTATGCTTGTGTGGATAAATTGCAGGAGAAGAAACACACTTGGTTCCCTAGTCGCTCGCGTTCTTACAGCATTGCCCAAGTATTATGTTTGTGTGTGTGGATGAATCACGTGGTTCAAATTCAACTGCCACAAGGAAGTTAGCCTGCAACATTTTAGAAGAAAAAACTCTTACTCCAATATCCTTTATTGGTTACTAGTAGAAAGCCTGAACTTGAGTAAGGGGCGAAGCATATGTCTCTCTGGGAATTCACTAAGTATTACAAAATGGGACCAATGAGTCGTTATATCACGAAATTTGATTATTTAACATGGCATGGCTTTGATTGTTACTGCAGCTATTAGCTAATCTTAACTAGGCTGCCAATTTTCAAGGCCTACTGTCATTTGTGGAAACGCCATCAAAGCCGTTATTAAACCTCCAGGCTGCAGGATACCCTCCTTTTTTTTTCACATTGGAGTCCTAGCAAATTAATAAATCAAAACACTGGTTACAGTTTGGAAACTATACCAAGTTCTAGGTGGGGGGTTGTGATTTTAGGGAGGAAAAAAGAACAGTGAAGCGAACGCACTCTTTTTTAGGGGGACGTCTTGTGGTTCTTTTTGAATAGCGCCACGCATAAGGACGTGTGGTTAGGCTTAAAGTGTGCGGGAGGGCGATAACTTTTCTCATACCGTGGCAATTTCTTCACCAGTTGGTTGTAATAATAAAAATTAATGAACCAAATAATTTATCGGCCAATTAGAAAAGTTTTTTTTTTCTAAAGCTTACCTGAAGTCCCTATGATCGCAGTGGGAGTAAGCTTGTTTAAAAGTGAATTTCATGCCTTCCATTAAAAATGTTGGTTGCTATGGTGCAGCTCACACAGGGGATATGTTTGTCTCCCATGCCCCCCTCCCCCCCCACATTTTTTTTTTTATAAAAAAAATTGATCCTATAAAATAAAACGTTGGCAGAATTAGCTGCAGATTTTGATTTTTGACTAGTGCATTCCCTTAATGGGGTTTGCCAGCATTCTGCGTATCTGCAATATGGTACATAAAAAAAATACTGTCCTTTTATGAATTTTTTTTTTATTGAGTGATAAAGAAAAATTGGATTTGGCCTGAGTACAGCATCAAGTTTGCAGCAAAATATAAAAAATATGTAACATGTGTGCTTGGGGGATAATGTCAAACTGAAACACTTAAAAATATACTAATATAATTTAAAAGTCTCCGCACTGCCTAGCCACTAACAAATTTCACAAAGCACAATACTGTATTTTGATGTTGCCTTCTAAGGCTTTTTTTTTTTGCCTCTGCAAGTCCAAATTCTTTTTTGTTTAACAAAGTTAGAAGCACATTTTTTCAGTAGCAAACTGGCACAACTCTTCAACAATTTAGGCACCTTAGCTAATGCGTATGGACTACACATTTGGCATCCAACATTAAGCTTTGCTTCTGGCAAAACAGGTGTTAGGCACAGTGCCAACACTCCAAAAAGAAGTGGAAAACTGTATTGATACTTCTAAACCGCTTTACTATTGCGTATAATGGCCATGATCTATTTGTTAGAACACCAACTTCACTTTAGAAGATGGCAGTAAAAATGTACTTGTGGTGCAATATAAAAATCAACTAGTTTTCAAAATCACATGCTGCACCTTGTCAGCCAGATTGGAGAAAACACAGGAAGCCGTAATCCACATGCAACTGTTAAAAACAACAAAAGAAACCAAGATGATTATAAAAATATGGCTAAATATAGCCTTAAAATAAATTGTTTTAAAAGCATCAGTGGTCTCCATTTCATCTGCTCCTATACAAAACCGAGAATCACAAGCCAGGGAAGTGCAGTATTTCATGTATGCATCGGTTATTTGTATATACAGCTTAGAGCTGCCGTAGCTTAAATTTAATTTTTACCCCTTTATGAAAACATGTATACTTATCGGGCATTTTTTTTTTTTTTTTTACATCCTCAGCGCATCTCCGCTTATTTGGTTTCTGGTCCATACAAAACACACATATCTTACAAAAGAAAACTTTCCACAAGCTAAACTAAGCATGTCTATTCATCACCACTCGACAATTCGGCTGCTGTCACAATTTCAAAGTCTGTCAAATCTGTATCACTGGCATCTGATTGTTTCCTTTTCGACTGTGTCATGGATGCCTGCGTCAAAGATGCCACTAATGTTGTTGCAGGTATATTGGCTAAGACAGTTGCTGCCAAACTTTGACTAACCGCCGATAACTGAGGAACAGTACTTGTGATAGCGGCCATTAATGACTGTGTCAAGCCTGTGGTCTCCATGCTGCTCATTGAAGTCAGAGACTCTGCTGCATCGGGGAACTGCAAACCTTCAGCGAATTGTTCTTCATCGTCATCATCAGAATCCTTAAAATGGGAAGGAACAAAGTTGATTTCTTGGGTTGGGAATATGGTGGATGCGCTTGCCCCAATAGGGAGATCCAATTCCATTTCTTCAGGAGTGTGACTTTTGGAAACTGGTATCTTCGACAATGCACTTTGTTGTGGCACAATGTCATCCAATTCTGAAAAAGGAAATAAAACATCTGAAGAACACTTCAATTAGAAATATTATGGAGTCTAGTTTTGGGACTACCATTTGGAATTTGGTCAAAGCTAGACTTGCAACATATTTTATCTCGACGGTTTTATAAGTCTTACGTCAAATTTATACGCTATTTTTGTTGATAAGGTTACAGCATCAACAGGTAAAAATAAAAATGTGCAGCAATGGCATGGATACTGGGTTGATGGGGATAACGAAGTCAGGGGACCCCCAAGCTTGGGGTAGCCTCAGAAGAGCCAGGAGCAGATGTGAACACTGGGTCGAAATCACCGTTTGATCATCTTGTAACAGAATTTACCTAGGTGAAAGCACTCCTAAAAAAGGTTCAGGTATTCAAATAGTTTTACAACATAAAATGAATTGGGGGTGGGGTAAGGATCTTGTCTTGCCAAGACAAACTGTAGCAGGAGCATCATAAAGAGGAGTCGTCAACACAATTCTTCCATTTGTTTCACCGTTCGTACCGAGTCCTGCACCCATTTAGCCTGTTGTCGAATTCGTGTCAGTCTTTACTTTTGAAAAAATATCCCTTCTGCGAATAGTCCAAGCATCCCCAAGTTCACCAAGACCTAACATTTAAAAGAATGAGGAAGGCATTTTGTTTCTTGGGCCAAGACTGACAAGTAGAAATTGCAGGTCTTGCCGGCCGCCAGACTGTACGCGCCAGAAAGTTAAAGCCTCTTAGCATTGGGTTGGTAAAATTAATTCATTACTTCTCATCCACTTGAAGTAAGGGAATACCATTTTTATAGTTTAATGAACAGGTTTTATAACCCATTTTTGGTTGTATATGATTGGCTGGAAGTTTTCGCCCATACCCTAGGCCAACCCAAACAGTAGGATGCATCAAATTTCCCTCTGGACATCCAAAAGCGCAACTTCTCACCCTCTTGAAAAGTGAGATGAATGGGATCCAGACTAGGCTAATGAGTGGAGTAGGTGGAATCAGGTGGTTCTACGAAAAATCAAAAGAAAAATTCTTGAAGTTGGTTATCCCGTCACATTTATCAACATGGCCATTACAGGCGCAAGAGTCTGGAAAAGACCCACTTCAAACGCTTAACCAACTCGCAAACTCCAGCACAGGATGGACCCCACATCTGAAATAGTCCTAATCATTGCATAAATGTAGAACAAATTTTGCTGGAATCTGGAATTGCCAGAAGCATTCTTGCAACGAATCAAGACATTGCCAAACTTCATGCGTTTTCCATAGAAAAGTCAATGCAGCCAGTTACAGAAACCTTGTCAGGGTCCTAACAAACATCCGGACAGATGACCACATCACCACGACCAGATTCAACAGCACCGCCAACTGCCGCACAAGCGAAATAGTCAACAGTGACCAACGCCAGTCAGCCGCAATCACAAGCACCAGCAGCATGCCCTCGATCCACACATGCAAGAATTTAATCCCGCAACCACTGTACCCACAGAGCAACCACAACTGCATAAAGTCAAGAAAGCAACAACCCTCCACCCCCAACCCTGGGAAAGGGAACGAGTTTAAGCGACGACCCACAAAGCCACGGCATCACGACGTTTCAAATGTAATGGAAACCTCATTTTGCAACATGCTGTGGGAATAAAAAGTCCAACCGCAGCGCAACAATCTATGTAGGTGGGATTCATCACAGCATATGGGAACAATTTCTTCACAGGATTAGATTCAGGTTCTACATCAAGCTGTATCAGAATTGAGTGGATTCTAGCACTCAACCCTGAAGCAGAGGCCAACATCAAACAGTCATTGGAACCCCGCCCACTAACGCAGACGGACCAGTGCCAAGAGGTGTCATCCCAATCCCTATCATCACAAGAGACATCTGGACAAGCAACTTTAACAGCGAAATTCATCACTCTTCCCGCTATCAGCACATGCAGCAAATACACCGTCAACAAACTCTGCTTGGTTCATCCAGACTCCAAATGTCAAGAAAACTTTACCAGCTGACAGAATAGGGGTTCGCTCACTCGACTGGCATCTGGTGACTAACAAAGACATCTTCCCGGGAACACCCGAAAAGGCTGAGATACAATACGAAACTAAACCCTCAAGCAAAACCTCTAATGTAACATGTCTACTCCATATCTCCCGCCATCAAGAAATAAATCGGCAAAAATGGTAGACTAATAACTAGCCTCGGGGAGGAAAGAGCCAGCGAGGGATCTTTTTATAGAGGAAAAAGAACAGCAGGATTTTGTTCGGTCCTTGACTACCGCCACCTAAACTCCTGGGTAAAGACTGACAATTATCCAATGCCACGCACAGATGAGGTGTTTCACTTTCTTGCCGGAGCCAAATATACCTGGATGGCGAGCAATGCTTCCACCAAATCTTATTACACCCCGATACCAAGGACTGCACGATATTTGTCTGCCACCACCGAGCTTTGAAATTCTTGTTACCCTTCGGACTGAAAACTGCTAGTCAATCTTTTCAAAGAGCAATGCAAATCTATCCTCGGCAATCTCATCAGTAGTGTGTGCATGTTAAACGTGGATGTCATTATAGTGGCAAACAGGACTTGGAGAGAAATCTTCAAGCGACTCGGACCAGCAGGATTTACGCTAAAACGCAAAAAATGTCATTTTCGCATCCCGGAGTTCAAAATCCTTGGCATTGAAGTCACCGCAAAAGGCATCAACTAACTACGAAACATAATTATGACAGCAGTAAGGAACTGACCTCGCCCAACACCACTTAAAAAACCGGAAGCATTTCTCGGTCTGTGTGGATACTTTAGAAAATTCATCAGTCACTTCTCATCCATTGCAGTGCCACTCCATCACCAAAGAAAGAATTGCAGTGCCACTTCATCAATCATCGCCAAAGAATTGCAGTGCCACTTCATCGCCAAAGAATTGCAGTGCCACTCCATCACCAAAGAATTGCAGTGCCACTCCATCGCCAAAGAAAGAGACAAAGAATTTCGATGGTCACCACATCATCAACCAGCCTTCAACAAACTAAAAGAAAGTGCTTCTAATCGCCAACATTCTCTCATTGTGCGACTTCACCCAACCATTCATTTTGGAGTCTGATGCTTCCACAGAAGAATTGGGATCGATACTCTCGCAGAAGATCAACAGTGAATCTGAATGCTGACAGGCTCATTTTACTTTGGACTGGAACACTATTACTAATATAATTACGCTATGACCAAATGTTTATCAATTTTACACATTAACTTGATGAAATGATAAGCGAACTTGTGTTCCACAAACTCGTGAGCCTGATGAAGGCCTGAGACAAAAAGTACTATACTTACCGTGATCAGCCGAAAATTCGCTTATTTTATCAAGGTAATGTTTAAAACTGAAAAATATTTGCTCATAGCGTAATTGTATTAGTAATAATCAACAGTGAAGTAAAAGTAGTGGAAATTCACAGCAGAATGCTAAAAGACAGCAAAATATCCCGTCTTCTGCCATCGAGACAATCAAACAATGGGAAACCTATCTCGCCGGATCGAAGTTCTTACTGATAACCCGCAATTCTGCACTCAAATGGGTCTTATAAAAAAAAGACATCTTCAACCAAAACGGCAAGATGGGCCATAAGGCAATAGACATTCGATTTTGACATAGTTCATCGTGCAGGGAAGGACAACATCATCGCCGACGCCCTATCCCATAACCCAGTCAAAGAAATCGATGACGACGACCTGGAGAATGCAGAGGAATCGACCTCACCCGACACAGAACCACAACAACGTAAGTGGTAGAAACAGTTCAAGAACACCTGAAGTCTCCTACCTGAAATACCTACTTCTGTACATCAGGCGACAACTGATTTTTGACATCAAGGACAAGGACAAGAACCTAACAGAACACAAACAGCGAGGTGCCTCGCCCATGCATTCAACCAACCAGAAATCGCAGGGTAAAACAAACACAACTATGTCATTAAAGTCAGGAAAATCTACACCATGGACGAAGACTGAGTACTATACTACGTCGACCCACAAGCACCAGCCAGAAGACATCCGGAACATGCTTGGAGGGTCTACATGCCAAGAATGCTAAGGCACACAAGCAAGCCAGACACATCAGAGTCGCAAAGACAATGCAGCAGTTATCAGTCGCTCATTGGCCTCACACGTTTTCCGAACGCAAGGAGTATGTGAGGTCATGTCATGCACACAACTTCCCGAAGACCAATTGGATCAAGAACAATCCGCAAAGGCAATAAAAGACTCGGCATCCTTAGATTCTGAACAAGACTGCGACACCGAGTGGGAGACAGCAGACGAATCACCACAAGACAAGAACGAGTTGAGTCCAAAAACAAGCAGAACAGGACACCAGAGAAGCCGATCCAGGCATCCACCCAACACTACGCTATACAAGTTAGACTGAGACAAGTGTCACTGTAAATGAGCAGGAAAGAGCCTCTGCGGAGTCACGGTAGGTTGCACAGAGTACGGTAAGGAATCCGAAAGGTTCAAGCGAGCTCGACGACATGAAAAGAACATGGAACCAGAGACATCACCAAAAAATTGGCGTAAGACAAGAGAATGATCTTGGAATTATGGAAAGAGGCATAGAAGACGAAGGCATACAAATTTGGTCACGCCACTATCGTACAATCCAACACCCGTGAAAGTCTGAATCCAGCGCAACCGCAACCTCCGACAATAACGCGAGGATGGAGCAACTTACACCCAAGGAAGTCCCAACCACTACCACATTGATCAGACTACCATCACACCGACACTAAGTCTTGCCTAGCAGCCCAATTAGCCATTACATCAGCCAAATTGGATTGTACGCCCATGCTTCACATGCTTAAGTTTCTTCAATCCTATTTTAGGGCCCAATGGCTAACAAAAAAGCCGACTTTGGTTTCGTTCACTCAATCCCCCTTCAGTTGCTCCTCCCGAGGTTAATGTTAAGCTATGCAATGAAGCTGGATTTTTTCCCTTATCAGCGCATCCCCTTTAGTTGTTTTGTGTATACCTGCCCCTTCCCCTACATTTTCCACTATTTGCAAAGTACACAAAGTGAAGTGCTACAGGCTACAGAACTAAAGAGTCTTCGGGGCGCAACCACATAAAAATTCAGTAAGACGTATCTTAGGGGCACAGCCACACCAAAAGAACTAAGCCGCAGCTTCAGGGTGCACAATCCCCTCAGTACAACAGACAAGATTCAAGTCCTGTTGAGCAAAAATGCACGCAGTGCGTAATGCAAGAGAAAGCACACCTAAATTCTCCATCTTTTCGACTTCATTTTTTTTATTAGGTTAAGCAAATCAAATTTAATTATACCTCATTGAATGTATCTGAAATCTTTGGGCAAGAACTCTGTAAAGGGCAAGCCTCGCTACAAACTAGTCTCACCTTCATGGATAGGAGGGAGCGTGTTAAGATGACAAGGCGTTGCTGGCACTACCTGGGCTCCCTGAGACATCTTCACACCTCAGCGCATGCTCAGCAGTGACCTCAGTGACAGAACAGTCACGCAACAGCAGAGAGATCGACAGGATGCTCGCCATGTCTGTAACTGTTTCGCAAATATCTCGACATAAATGTGACTTTGAACTGAACCCCTCATTTCTGGACTTGTGCTTGAAGGGGATAGCTCAGAGGGAACTGTCCCCAACATATACTCAACGTATTTTTGAGGTATTGCTATTTCAAAAACTCATAGCAAACGGAAGCTCTTGGGGAATCGGATCATAACCTCCCAGACAGAACGAAAACCTGCTAAGCGAACCAACCAGTTAACCTGTAGCCACTGCAAGACCACTGCCAGCTCCCAGAACCCCTGGCGCCTACCACTATCAAACGAGGGTGAAGACAATAGCCTGTCTCTAGTTAACACGAGTCACCAAGTGACACCGTACGATCTCAGTTGAAACTCACAATGGTCCTGCAAGAGAGCCTAGGGGAACACCTATTGTACTGCCCACAAATAAAAAAGCTGTCTGCTGGGTAGGCATGCGGAAGGTGCCCCACAAGTTATATTGGGGAGACAAAACGAAAGATTAGCTGTCGGGTCGGAAAGCAACCGAATACCATCAAGGCAAAGGATTTCTGCAGTGTCATTGCAGCGGCAGCTTACTATTAACTGAAGCGGCACGAGGATGATGCATCAATCAAACACACCACCGGGCCTTAGAAATCTCAGCTATTCAACTTTGCCAGAGTGCAAACCTGACTTTTAACCGTGACTTTTAAGAACGTACAAAAACTGCAGATTATTCAACTGATCACCCGAGTTGCAAGTAAAATTAGACACAAAGTGGAAGCCACAATTTACTCACTTGCAGCCAGTGGAGCGCAATGTGAATGGTGGGCAATGCTGACTAAAGACCAACTGTGCTCTCACTTATTTTTCGAATGTGAACACTCGTCAAAAACCTGTTGGTCAACTACCAACTAGATGCCTGAAGAAGTGGCAGTGAAACTGAACCATCGAAAATTTGCCAGTTTTTGTTGCCGAGAACTTACTAAAATTTTGGTGAGTGTTTTCTTCCCTTCATGTCTCAAAACGAAACTAAACGAGTAGAAATTTCCGTTTCTTGTTACCGCTGGAAAACCTACACAACCGCTTAATTTCGCATTAATTGATCCTCAATGGATGTCTCCCTGGAGGTTTCTTAGCTGCATGTAACCGCTTGTTCGGGAACCCCACAACGCATGCGTGTCGCAGTCCTCTATAAAAGCGAGAGCGCGGCGGCTGTAGGCATTCATTTTCCGTCAGCGAACGTCTCCACGCCGCTGTCTCCCGACCCTGTTTTCGCCCGGAAATTGAATTCTTCAGTCGCACTATGCCGAAGACACCGCCTCTCAACGAGGATCCCGCCGACGCTCTCGCTCATGATGCTACTCACTCTCAGGTTGTCGTCGAAGATTAGCTTTCGGACACCATCCTTCCATCGGACCCCATCGAACTACCGGTAATTAAAGAAGATGAAACATCTCTTCAAGCCGGCCAAGAAACACTATAGATCACGAATCTCCAAATCCTCGAAGACGAATACAAGCAAGCCAGGAGATTCTACCAACAAGCAAAAAGGAACCTCCGCCATGCTGCCGAGACTCAGGGCCGCCGCTCCCCGACTTCCCCACTCGATCTTTCGACCCACTCACGCAGTCAGCATCCCGTGACCAGGAATGAAGTGGACTTAATGGTACAACCCGCCCTTCCTACTCCCCCGCCGTTTTTTTCCTCCCCAGTCCGCCTGGAACAAACGAGCAACTCGGTTGCGTCGACCGCAAGCCAAGACTGCAGGAAGCGATCCCACTCCTTAACTCAACTAGTCTCAAAGAAGCCACGCCAGCCACCGGATTAGCTGACGGGCCAGCGCTTTCACTTCCGGATTTGCACCAGCTTTCGTCCGGAGATCAACAGCAGCACATCCATTCCCCAGATGACACCGGCAATGACAATCCAACAATCCCACTAGCCCAGATCCTCAAGACAGTAAGAAACTGCACCGGACTGCTTCCTATACAAACCAACTCAAACTGCTGATGCATCCGTTATCAATCGGGAACTCAAGATGGGCTTTGAATTTGCCCTCCGTGACCGTGATGCCAAACCCCGCCAACGTACTAGGCCAATCCACGACGTCGCTGACTTGCCTTCTGCGAAACGGCGGCTCCCTTCTCGGCAAAGGGGGGAGGGGAGATGAGGCTTAATGGCAAAGGGGAACCCCTCGAACTTGACAAAGACCCACCACCACTACGACCAGGAAAAGAAGCAAGCTTCTTCAGAGCCTCTGGCGATGGATACACTAACGCCAAAAATTTCGACACTTAGCCCGAGCACGAATTTTTGAATGCCGAAGTAAAGCTCGACTTTGGGATGTCTCTCTTCATTTCCCGGAAAGCCTTAGTACAAACCCACGTCCTCTACGAAATCGATAAATGCCTCAGACTCAGCCTCCGAGGCACCTCCCAAGCTGACATCTTGAATACGGCAGTCAACGCACTTTGTGAAAAGCTTTAGTCCAACCCTGGCACCGAAGAAATCAAGAAGCTCTCGTCACTGATTTCACAACTTTTCCAAAAAGCAAGTTTCGCCACGTACCACTCAACGAACTGGGCCATAAAAGCCATTTCAACAACGTACTTCTCTTACGAGAAATTGTATTACATTCAGCCGGAAACCTGAACGACTCAACCAAGAACCTGCTAGGCAACCAACCGATCCGTAAAACGAAAAACTTGTTTCGAGGAAAAATCCCTTCCCTCGCCCCTCACTTGGACATCTCTTTGAAACCAAAATTTACCCGACGAAACCTACCTTTTCCCCAGCCCTTTCCGAAGAACTCCAGGCCACCACAAACCCAAGCATATGGACTACACCGTCTGGGACTAATCATTGCAGCCAGAACTGTGGTCAAGCAGAGATTAAGCTGTCAGTAGCCAAATCGCCAAAATGTTAACAGTCTTCTCATTTGGCTAATAATTTTCATATCTAATTAGCCAAATTGCTAAGGATTTTAATTAAATTCTTAACCTTTAGACTTTTGGTGGTTACTGACGAGTTGTTAGTCTCATAGACTACGGGCAAATGGGAGTAGAGCGCCTTTCTGCTCCTCCCGCTATTGTAGTTACACAGGCAAAAGGACAATTGAAATCTATGTTTAAATGCCAAACTTTTTTTAAGAACAGCTCCTACAGCATTTGAAAACATACAAACCTAAAACGCTAAATAATTTGTTGGGTGGTGGTTGGGGAGGGGATAACGCATCTTTAATTCTTAGCATTAAATTTGTCGCATGGTTTGTTTGGCTCACGAAAGTTGTATTTGGTTACTAAATTTGGCAAGCAGTTAGCCAAATTCCTAAAATAAAACAATTGCCAGCTTAAACCCTGGGTCAAGCCCCATTAAGCACTCGGAAAGAAGCAGAAGCAAGCCTTCCCCTAGTCGGAAGAGAACCAAATTTACGAAAGAGAACCAAATTCCTGTTTCATCACCTGTTCTGAATAAAGAGAGACGTTTATTGAAAATTTTTGGGGGAAAGCTTGCTCGGAACCCAGGGGGACCGTCCAGGCGGTGCCCGCCAGCTAACTTTGACTAGGACTCCTGTTAATGCGAAATTAACAGGTGATGTAGGTTTTTCAGCAGTAATAAGAAAGCCCATTGTGCCGGCCCTCTGGCCGGCCGGCTAAAAATGGTTTCGTTTGCCTAGGAAAACATAACCTACACCCGCTCTACCTCCCCTCTCGAGTCTCCGCCTGACATATTGAGAGGAAAATAAATGCTGACAGCCGCCGCGCTCTAGCTTTTATAGAGGAGGACTATGACATGCATGTGCAGTGCAGTGGGGTTCCCAAGCAAGCGGTTACATGCAGCTAAGAAACCTCCAGGGAGACATCCATTGAGGATCAATGAATGCAAAATTAAAAGGTTATGTATGTTCTCCTAGGTAAAAGTTTAGCCGACCGGGCCGGAGGTCCGGCAAAATGGTCTTTTTACTACTAACCAACAGAAAAACTTTATTTCAACCAAAATTGAACTGTTTTTGTGCAGGCAATTGCTGTGTTGTTATACGCACCTTTCAGTGCATCTAAAACGAAAGTTACATGCTTCGTTTCTAAGCTACAGCGCTTTTGCATTTGGCTCTGCTAGACTGTGGCATGTACAGACTAGGGTGGGCCCCTGGCACAGTACTACAGGCGGAGCCTTGTGCGGGGGACATTGATTATAGAGCAGCCCAGAGGCGGGGGGGGTCTGGAAGAATATCCCCCAGAAGTTGAGAATATTTGTGAAAATCTGCATTAAAATTAGGCATAATGCCTTAGTTTGGACCCAACATATTCAGCAGCGGTTTTAAGACAATTTAGTGCAGTTCACTCACTGGTGGGCAACTTTGTATTGTATCACTGTTGTGGTGGTCACAAGTGCAAGACGAAATGTGTTTTTGGGAACAAAGGCAGAAGGGTCTGTGAAATTGTTTGGAAATTTTGATTGCATTATGAGCCACATTTTCAAGGTGGTAGAAAAAATGACCAACCTGGGTGTCGGTCTGTGTAGTGGGGGGGTGGGTGGGGGGGGGGGAGGGCAGAGCACAAC
>JAHWFP010056730.1:36521-56695 GCA_023313725.1 Lithobius niger
TGCCTGGTGGTCAAATTTGCCCCTGGTCATCGCTTTTTATTTGCTAGCGAAAACTTAATTTATTACGATACAAATAAAACCAATTCAGTTCGCTGACAATAAGTATTATTTACCCTAACTTGTCATTCAATTATTGTACTCCATGTTAAGGTAACCACTTGCAGGTCTAAAATTTTAAGATCCATGTGTTTGGGGCAGTTAAAAGCAGACTTGAGTTAACTTCCATAAAATAAAAAATAAAATAAAAAGCCTGGTGGCCTGGTTACTTTTGGAATGAAAATGCCCGAGAACCAAACATATTTCTTTTCATGGCCTCTTTTCTCTTGATATTGAAAATTGGCTTCTGAAAGACGGTAGAGAAGTGGCCCATGTCACTTTAGTTACAATTTTTAATTCATGTGCTTAATGTATATAGTAGTACTGGATTCTTATTCGTTGTCGCCAAATTCGGCCATTCTCGCACATCACAGAAAACCACATTGAGGCTTCACTGCCCGGAAAGAGCCACTAACGAGATCATGAATAATCATGGAAATAATTAATGATGCCAAATGAATCTGCTAATTAGGGTAAAAAAAAAATTAACCCTTTTATGCATGTACTAAGTTGTAGATTTTTTTTTAAGTTCCATATATAGTTATATACAGTCGTGGGATTCGAACCGGCATTCACTTAGTTGGGAGACGAAGCTGACCACTGGGTTGTGGCTGTTCGCTTTGTTTGGGATCCTGAGAACTAGGGCATACAATCACAGGATCCGACCATTTTCCAGTCCCAAAAAACCTGGGATTACGGCTTTCCGGGATTGAAAGTAGGCTATACCTGTGTAGAAAAAGTTACAATTTAATTCTTTTTTATTCGTGAATTTAATGTTTCTGTTCCTCTCGTCTATAGACTCGAGTTTAACTAATAATAACATGACCTAAATTCTAGTTTGAGCTTGGAACTGAAAAATTATCCAGTGGCCTTGCAACACCATAAAAAAAAATGAATAAAAATTTATAGCCTATGTTGAATTCATCTTTTGCTTCCTCAAAAAGAGAAGTAAAGTTAGCACACAATTACGAATGCACACACAGAACTACTAAAAGTGTATTTGTTTACTTGTTTTTTTTACTGCATTGTCATTGCTCAAAAAGGACTGCAACAAGTCCTTATTGGAGCAGAGCGAGGCTGAAGGCCGAGCGAAGCTCCGTTATGATCACACTCCAATGTAATCTTACACCGTGCATCACGCGAAATCCACACGGACTATCCAAACCACACTTTGCATGCAGTAGCACGGGAGTCTGGACAAGGTTTATCAAAAAACAAAATCGGAATAGGACATGGGGTTGAGGAACCATCAGGGTGACAAAATGGGCCAATAACCAAAATCCATACAACAACGAGACAGCGAGCCGTTTCTAATTCTTAAGGCATCCAATTGTTAAAAAATTGATTGCAGTATATGGCTTTGGGCCATGGCCCTGAATAAAATCATCATTCCGGCCGCTCTAGCAGACATGTATCTGTTAACTGAACTAAAACCGATTTAGAATGCCTCACGTAATTCCTTACCGACATTTGCAATATCGGTAGAAATCGGGAAAGGTACACAAAATCCAGACAGATCGGTAATAAATTAACTAAGATATTTTCAGTTCTCGTCAACCTATTTTGATGTTTGAATACACCATTTTGAAGGATTTTTCACCAGCTTTCCAATGGTCCAAACCCCAAGCAGCTGTATTTTATTGTTTAGAAATTACAAGGCCAATTTTTTTTTATTTTACTGGGGTATTTTATTTGTCCCAGCTACCCTGGCAGCCTTTTCTTGGTTGAATGTTATCACTACTTTCAAAGGACGACCCTTTTTGGCCAAACAGCAAAGAAAGCGGAGCCAGCTCCATTATGTCGACAGCGGAAGAGACAACGGCTCTAGTGTAAGCTTCAGCATGAACTTCCATGTTAAACATCAAAGTTTGAAACCCTATAGTTGTCCCCAGAATTGACATAGACAAACAAAATACAGTAGTTGGAGTGGTGTCTTACCTATTTCACTGCATTAAAAATTGTAATGGCAACAATCGAACCATTTGGTTCCACAGCATGGCCACATCTTGTTGTTGGGACTCGTCCCTCACCAGGAGATCGAACCAATGAACAGATTTTCAAGTTTAATTGCTTAAACGTAGCTACAAACAGGACCTTTTGACGGCTAATTTGATGTGACACTAATATTATCGTTGTTATTCTTTTTGTTGGCGAAATTTTGTTCTTAACTAGAGATTGAAACAGTGAGCCGATTTCCAATTTTTGTAGCTTACAATGTAGATATTAATAAGGACCAGGTCCTTTTAAGAGATATTTTAAAGTGACTACAATATTGTTGTTATTCTTGTTGGGGAAACTTTGAGTTCATTTAGATATCAAACCAATGAATCGATTTAAAACTTTTATAGCTAAAAAAAATAGTTATATGAACAAGGCCCAGGGCCTTTTAAACTTTATTTGAATGTGACTTTCGTATTGTTGTTGTTGTTGCTATTCATATTGAAGAAATTTTGCTCCATCTAGAGATAGAACCAATGAATCGATCACCAGCCTCTTTCAGCCTGGTGCCTTCGTTTCCAGCATTGTCTCCTTGTATGGCTCCCCCTTCGGGTCTCCACCCTTCACAGCATCTTTCTCTGCAGCCGGCCGTCTCTGCTTCTGTATCGCCTGACCCTAAAGGCCAAACACGATTCCAAGGCCGGCCAACGACGTCATCCTTCGTCCTTCGCAAAGCCATGAAACCAAGGAACAAAAAAACTTCGAAAACTGACTCAACCTTTCGATCTTACGTCTCGTTCTTCTTGCCGCTCGCATTGCCCGCCTTCGGCCCTCCAGCACTCCACAGTGTGGCAACGCGTTCGTTTTCTCGCATCAAGACCTTCGTTTCCGACGCCTTCGCAGGCTGAAGACTCTCTTCACATCGATGGCAAGACTCAAAGGCACACCGTAGGATCCTTAACCCAAGAAGCCCTCTCCTCCTCCAGCCAACCCTTCGTTTGAAGTCCTCGATGTTGTTGTTGGCCCGTCGCCTTCGTCTCCAGCATCACCTCCCGGCTCGTAGTCTCCTTCGGGATTTCCGCCGTCGCCCCATTCTTCGCCGGACCCTCTGATCACTGCCTCTGCATCACCAGTTCTATGTGGCCAGCCCGTGAAATGAGACCTTCATTTCTGACTGACGGTTCTTCGTTATTAGACTCAGTCTACGCCCGTTGCCCCGGATTTGTTGTCAGCCCGTCACCTTCGTCTCCGGCATTTCCTCTCAGAACGGCTTCCCCTTCTGGGCTGTTGCCTTCGTCTCCTGTATTTCCTCCTGGAACAGCTTCCCATTCTGGGTCCCCGCTTTCGCCGCTTCACGTATTGGACCCCACTTCCACCACTCTTCCTCTCGCATGGCTTGTGGGCCCCAATCTAAAGAAGACTGAAATCGTCGTTTCCCTGGACTTTCGCAACGACAGCGTTGGCTACTACGATACTCTGTTTAGCTGTCACCTTGCTGTCTCCCCTTCGTCGACTTCAAACCCTTCGCTGACTGTCGTCTTTCGCTCCTGTTTGAAGTTCTTCCCGACTGTCATCCTTCGCTAACTGTTGTACTTTGCTGCCTGTCATTTGCAGCTTTTCTAGACTGTTGTCATGTACTGTCGGTCGTCTGTGGCTCTTCAAGACTGCCATCCTTCGCTCTTGTCATTGAAGTTCTTCCAGACTATTGCCCTTCACGGACTGCCGTCCTTTAGCGGTTGTTGTTTGCAGCTCTTCCAGACAATTGTCCTTCGCTGACAGCCGTCCCTCAAGCCCTGCACTCGTCCAGCAATTACAATGGGTGATGCAGTTCATCAACATCAGCCCTTCAAATCCTTCACTTGTCCAGCAACAACAGCAGTTTTTCAAAGGTGCTCCGAAAGACGCTCCCTCCCGAGAGACCATTCTTTCGTCCTGACTTTCATCTGTCCATCCTGGCACTGTCATCTTGGCTTCCTGGCCTGTCAGACCCTTTGCCTGCTGTCACCCTTCGGCAACCTGTCGTCCCCCGCACCTCGGTCAACCCATGCGTTCATCCTCCTGCCGCAACTTTCCTCCGGCGTCTGCGCTCGCAGACCAGCTTGACGGCGCTGCTTCTGACTACACGTCTTCCGGCCTTTGTGACCAGACTGTAATTTTGGCTGCTGGTCTCTCAGTCCTCAAACTGTCCTTTGCAGGGTGCTTGCTCAACACTGCAACAACTAGTCACGTTCCAGACCTGCAACCAGCTCCTCAATGACCGGCTAAAGCTCTTCTAGACCTTCGTCCGTTTTTTTCCATCACTCTTGGGCCGTCTCCAACACCAGCTGTGGCTCCGAAAGGCAAGTCCAAGAGGACTTCTGACCACGCTCTTTCACAATGAAGGCCTGCTACAGGGCTAAGGTGAACCACTGAATTTTAACAAGGACCCCCCTCCCGACTGTAGAACATGGTTTTTTCTGCCGTTCAGTGATGACTACGCCAACGCAAGACTTTCGAAACCTATCCCGATCTGTGATCTGCATTCTGAAGCAAACGACAAGATCCTTAGTTTCAACCTTCAGGCCGCCTCCACCGCCATCAACGGCTTATGTGAGAAGGTTTCGCCTGAATCAACCCAATGGGCTACACTTCCTGATCAAACCAACTCTTCCAGAAGTCATTCTTTGCCACCTTCCTCTACAATGAGCTGGCTAACAAAGCTGGCTTCAACTCTTCATTCACCTTCGTGACGTCGCTCAAGGACGTCTCACGAAAGCCGTAAGAACCAAGCCAAGGCAGCAGCCCAAACCTTTCCACACAGCTCAAAATTCTACGCCACATCACCATGCCGAATGGGATAACTGACCAAGGCAAAGAAACAGCTTCAACCACCACCACCACCACAACAACAACCAGTCCATCGTTGGCAGATCCTCAAACCAGGAAATTAAGGCAGGACCAACAACTGGAGCTCAACTCCTGACCGCTGCTGTCATTTCTCTTCCCCAGTACCAAACAATGCCGCATCCCACCTTTCGTAGGAAAATTAAAATATTCTATCCCCAACTCAGGAATTCATCTTTCTGGGAGCTTCATCCAACCTCGCATCTGTAACCAAAATGCCCTCACTGGACAGAACAGAACACATCTTAACTCAAGCACGTTCTTCCGTCAAAAGCAAAACCACACTCTAGCAGAACTCAACTTCCTCAGAGGGAACATGGATTCCACGGCGAATCTTGTTCCCTACAGCAGATGGATGGCCAGATCACTCCATCAACACCGCACTAGCACTCAGGGAAAGCATCGTCAACTAAGGAATCTCTCTCACCTCACACACGACAACCTCCCGATCGACACTCCCCTACAGTGGTCAGATGTTCTGACCCTTTCGCAATCAGGTTCCCTCAACTTCTACACCTTCTAATCGACAATCCAAGAAGTCTACGAGTGGTTACAGATCAACCATCACAAAGAAGAGGGACCCAAATCCACCTAAAATTCAGCACTCTGAACCTGATTGGGTGGCTACGGTCATCAAAGAAACAGGGATTCTTGACGAACAGCCAATCAGAATCGCAAGTAAAACCACCCCAAAATCAACCGACAGGATTCCTGACAACCACTGACAGAGATGGATTCACTGGTGTAAAAGAAGGTAAATCAATCCTATCATTTCCTCCTTTACCCAAGATTCTGACCCTCTATTCTCAACTTTTCAAGGATGGCCCAAAAGGGTCCACCACACTGATTGATCACTCTGTGAAGACCAATCTCCTCAGTGTTCCTGACGGCAAGCCTGCATTGCAGTGAAGTTCAAGACTTGCTCATCGACTCAACTTCAAGTTCTTCCACCCTCACTTCACATCCATTTGCTCAACACCAAGATCTTCTTTTTGAGCAAGACACAAACTCCTTGTGAACCGTCAAAACAATTAATTATTGTGGTGCTTTCATACGAAAGTGGTGACGAACCCGAGCGTCTCATCCGCCCTATACGTGCTCTACACTTTGACGCTGAAACGACCGAAAACAGCAAAGTCTGCAATTTCGAAAATCAGCTTTTCTTCCCTTCAAGAGAGACTTCGGTAAAACTTCCGTAAGAATGAACACAACTTGGATCAATACAGTCATTGTAAACACCTACGAAGCTTGAATATTGACCGTGTTGATAACTACAACAGGGTCACAATACATGACCTGACCATCCCAACATCATGGACTTTCCCCAACAACAACCCGGTTCCTGACAGCCTTGCAGCTGCATCTTGGTAAAGCACATCAGTCTTCACATAGCAAGACATGACGACACAAGCAGTGGCGGATTTAGGTAGGTGCGCCGGGTGCGACCGCACCTCCCTTCCGTGATAAAGAAATAAAAAAAAGGCCATTCTCGGGGGAAAAAATGGTTATCACGTTTCTGCGTTGACTTTCAAAATGGTTTGTTTACTTGCCCATGAATGACAAAAAGAAAAAAAATGTAATAAATTAAAGGGTGTTCAACTTAGCCCTAAAGGGGTCACTGTAGACGAGTCACCTTCTTCCCAGAAAGAAGCCCCACACGGAAGTCGACAAGAAAGGGAGTGTTCACAAATTATGTAACACACTTTTTTTTAGCAACGTAAACTCCCTCCTCCCCGTCCCTGTTTGTAACACCAATGTAGCACTTGGTGTAACCCCCTCCCATCCCCCACCTGAAAATACGTAATTAATTTTTGGATGAATTAGTTTACATAAGATATTGGTATAGGGACGCAATGACCAGTCAATTTGAAAAAATAAAAATTCCAAGTTGCAAATAGAAGTTACAAAAATCATTTAGCTAAATGAATTTAGAGAAAAAAAATAAACAAAAAAAATATCAATTAATTATTTTATATTAGAATTAATAGCTACGCACCACTTCGTCATACTCCACTCCCACTTCTTAAGACATTTTCGCAAGCCTTCCTGCTACCCCACCAACGCGGCATGTACAGAATTTGTGTACGCTCCCAAAGGAAAGGATTAAGACATGCTATGTCCTTGCAGTGCAAATCTTTTCATCTGGTTAGGAAAATTCAAACCAAGGCCCACCCCAGCTACTAAAAGTTGCCAACTTGAAGCGTAAGAAAACCACGCAGAAGTCGAATATATTTAGTTATTTTGCACCACCTGAGAAGCGCGTTTGTAGCGAAAGAAGTTTTTGTACACTGAAAAGATTAAAATCTTACCTGCGATCAACAATGGCAGGTTAACAGGCCTTGCTTTATTAAATATACATCGAAACACTCCAATTAACGTAAATAATGTGATGGACAAGTTTGCTAGGAAAGGCAATCGTCGTTTGGATTTTGTTTTGTAAGGCTGCAGTGACGGTCTGAACTAAGTATCATTTAAAAAAAAGTGAGTTTTGAAAGCCTTGAGAAATGAAATCCTTAAAAAAGTATATTTTAAACAAAGGGTATTTTTTTAAATAGTCGTGTTTCATCCCAATAATAAGGAAAATCCGTAAACATTTCAAATTGCTTCGGATGTGAAGAGAAAAATAAGAATCCTAGTGTTTAGGCATTAGTTTCTACAAATTCGCTGAGTCGAAGTATTACGAGCTCTTAATAATTTATCGTTTATGATACATTCATTCCAGAAGCCATAAAATGCCGTCAAATTCTTAAAATTTTAAAACTTCTGGGGCACTGCCCTAGACCCCCTGCTGAACAGCACCCCCCTTTAGACATTTCTAGATCCGCCACTGGACACAAGTTAACTGACTGCACCATCTGAGACCCGTTGTTACTGCACATGTGTTGTCAACTTCCTTATGATGAAGATATAAAGTGCGAGCTTAACTTTCTGGGGATCCAGCTCGTAACCCTTGGGTCCCCGTCAAGGTGGTGGCTTCCAACAGTTTTCACAAGGTCTACTGTAAGTGCTAAAATTTACACACAATGGACATTTTCGAACGGCATATAGAAACAGAATTGCCGGCACCCAGCTAAACTTTGTTTCTATAACCTAAACGGAAATATACATTACCTGTAACCACCCAACCTCCCCTCACGAGTTACCTCCTTGACACAGAGATGAAAAATGATGGCAAACTCACTTAACACGTAACGTCCCACATTACTTAGGCCTAAGGAGTTTTCGCTTTATCATAAATTAAACAAAAAAGAAATGAAGTTTTAACTGAAATAAAAAAGTGAAGGTTTTAGAGGTAAAATATTAAATCCGAATTACCTACTCTTTATAGGTAAAAGATTTTCCGTAAAATGTTCGAATTTCCTGATTTTCGGTAAATATTTTTCAAATCCCTAATTTTCCAGACCTGATAAATTCCCTGAATTTTCCCGGTTTTCCAGGTAGAACGCCACCCTGTGTGTGGGTCCATGTGTACAAATAGTTTTGTTTTAAAGATACAACTTAAATACAGTTTTAGCTACTAAACTTTTAATCTGCTTTTCAACTTTTGCATCTAGGGCTACAAGCTATCTTTTTCTTTTGCCACCACCTGTGTGTTTTACTGATGGAATGAGAGGCTTTTACTGCTTACTGTACTTAACTTTTTTCCTTTGGTTATTGGTCGAGGCTATGTGAATGCTATGACACCAGCTAGTGTTATCAGTTAAATTATGCACAAAGTTGACATATTTTGAATATTAAACAGTAAAGCAACGTATAAAGAGCAATACTCCCTTCATGATCTTGAATATCAAATGCTGCATAAAAAGGGGAAGCCAAGTCAAAAAACACAATGCTTTAACCAGAATATTCAAAGGCACTAAATCATAGACAGGCCTTCTGAATTATGGGGACAATCCAATCCAAGAGTACAATTGCATATTCTTGCAAAGGCATTGAATTTGGATGGGAAATATAACCAAAAGTGTAAACACAGATTCACCCTTCATCCAAAGTAGTTCCAAGTATAGGCTGATAGGTCAGATACTCTTGAAATAAACTTATATTTTCACGGCAGGAAGGATAAGAAAACTTTCCATTTCATTAACAGTAAAAATGATCAAATTTACATCAGAAGGGAACTGTCATAATGAGCAAGAACTAAGTAGTTAAATACAGGAAGAGTCAATCTAATCCGAGGGTAAACAAAATGTATAAAAAGGTTGAAAGCAAGAGCTTTGGGTTCTTCATTTGGACTCGTATTGTTACGAAGTCAAGGACAGCTGGGTTCTTCTGACCTACTCTGAGTGGACTTCACATAGTCTGAACAGAGCTATTGAACCATTTATTGTGTTGTTTAGATATTAATTAAACCATATGTGTCACGAATGAATCTAGCCAAAGGATACAATCCATATGTTGCAATATCCATTTTCTTGGTAACGAGCCTTACTGATTTTTTGAATATTCACCCATTTATTTTCTTATGAACGTGTGCACCCTTGCTGGTCATAAGGCCGGACAATGTGTATTAAATTATACCTTAATTAAACCTAAATTTAATTCACTCAAGTCTCCAATGAGTTTTAAGTGTTATGCAGTGTATGCTATATATGTACAGTAAACCCTCGATTATCCGAACTAATTGGGACCAAGGGTAGTTCGGATAATTGAAAATTCGGATAACCCGATTATGTTAATAAACCAGCCGTACTGCATGCAAGGGAATAATTACGGGCAAAACCGGTATTATTTACCTATAAACAACCTTTATTCATATTTTCAAGATTGCCATTCAGTTAAGTAATTGATTGCGATTGAACTATTTTGCTAATAAATAGTTTAATCGATTAAACTAAAATGGTACTGTATCGTAAATAATAAAATAAAAAATAAAAATAAAATCCCCATGAACGATCAACGTTGATTTGGTATAAATCATTCTATGCAGGCAGTAATTCTTGCAGTAGGCCTAATCATAATATATATTTATACCTGAATTATATTTTTACGTCATCAAAACTAACGTGAAATTGCATCTGTGTGATGAAAATAGCGCTTGGTTCAAGCGAACGGAGGCTAATACATTAAACAATCATCGTTCGGCCGCCATCTTGTCGCGTTTGCAATCTGGGAATCCCGGGCGGGAAATCCCCTTTCCTGCTGCCACAACGTCACAGGCTTTTCCTCCAATAAACTGCTCCGTGTCAAAAGCCGTTGGCGCAGTCTGTAGTATCACGACTCGCGAGTTCCGATTGGTTCATTTCTGGCACGTAGCAATGGGGCCAGTCATAATATGACGTCACGCGAAGCGAGTCAAGGTCGCCTCATTGGAACTATCGTGAGTGCGTTCTTTGTGAATGGCCGGCTAGGAGACAATGATGGCGGATCGCGACAGATTGTGGGAGCGCTATCGACGATCGGCAATATTTGAAGCCATGTAACAACTTTATTTGCACGGCAATAAAAATATTAAAAAAAGATTTCTGAGTTGGTAAAAAATACTGTAGAAGAACAACCAGTGGCTGTTAGCACTCCAAGATTGCCTGGGCTCAGAAAGTATTGATATTTTCTTTAGGCCTACTCGGAGCTCGGAGTTTGCCGGTTTTCTTGGCCAAGGGCAGTTCGGATAATCAGGGTGTTCGGATAATCGGGGTTCGGATAACTGAGGTTTTACTGTAGTTGAATCTACCCTGATACAGTAATAGGTTGCCAAAACCAAGCAAGGCAGGCGATTATTACTAGCTACTCACAGGTCTGCATATACGGTATTTGGAATGGAAATCATTCGATCTGGAGGGTGTTAGTGCCTTTGGAAGGAAATATTTTTCCCATGGCAGTTAGGAATAAGAGTTAGTATGTTGTTTGGACTTATGGGGTGATAGCTCATAGATACCATGTACAATAAACATTAGGTAGACAATGCAGTTTTTATGTTGTATTATTGTCTTAGATTTTACTACTTGCCCTCTTGACGCCACTATGAGGTTGGAGTGTTTATCAGCGTCTCGGTGATCACCGTATTGGTACAGCTTGAGAATTCGCCATTCCACCACTGTACTAATAGGTTTGACGAGTCCAAGATAAGTTTATTTAACCAGTCGTGTGATTGTTTCTACGAGTCTATAAACAGGAGTTAGCCTCGGCTCGGCGCTCTGTTCATGTAAACATTGCTATTATTGTTATGTTACTTATGTATGATTAAAACTTGTGTGCATGAAAGAAACAAAGCCTGGCATGGAACTTCAAGCAGTTGCCGAGAGTGATGACATAATTAAGTTTCAGTTTTAGTGAAGCCTCTCATCTTGTGCCGATATCAGTTTGTCAGTATCCACGATAACTCTTGAGGCCATCATCGATTCATTTTGAACTTTACACATCCATTCATTTTTTTTTTGTGAACTTAATAAATTCATAAAACGATTAGTTACGAGAATCCAGGGTTTTTAGTTCTCAAATACACAACATTACTCCAACGGTTAATTAAATATTTACAAAAATTAACCAGAAATGAATACACAGTACCCTCGTGACTACTTCGAATTATGACTTGAAGACCATGATACACAAACTCAACAAACTGCTAGAGCACCGACAAATGATAATTCTACCAGGGTAAGTTACTTACTTGAAGGAGAATTATAGTTCTCCGAGCAAAGAATGACGAATCTGTGTTACAAGTTGGCATCCCTTTCCCTGCCTACGGCGCTTCTTTTATGGTCTTATTATATATGCAAAACGGCTACGTCACCTCCCCTACCCTCCTCACTCCCCGTCCGCTAAGGAACCCCACTCGTTTTCCCCCGCAGCCTCGGGGGAAGAGTCCCGGCAGGGAGGCAGGAGGGAAGTTAAAGTAACACAGATTCGTCATCCTCCGCTCGGAGAACTATAATTCTCCTGCAGGTACGTACCTTACCCTGGTAGAATTATCAGTTCTCTCTCACAGAGAACTCCTCTCTGTGTTACAAGTTGGGAGGATTACAGAACGTGCACTAACTAGCGGGAGTCTCACCTGCCCCTCATCTAGCGACGCACTCCAACGCCCCAGGCCACCCACGGGCCCCAGGCATCCGAGGCTGCCCTACGCTCGTACGGGTCCCACAACACATTCTTCTGAGGCAAGGGCCACGGGCCCTCCTTGACCCAGGCAGACAGCTCCACGAACCAAGTGGCACGCGACCATGCCGGCGTGATGAGGATGGCTTTCTTCACTTCATCCCCCAGTTTTTGCACACACTGCCCGATCAGCGGACACGGAGGAAACAAATAAGGCACAAACTTGCTCCACGACACACTGAACGCGTCAGTAAACTCAGCACCCGGGCACCTGCCCCAAGCTCCAAACCTGGGCAGCTGGGCAGTCGCTACCGACGCAAACACGTCCACATCAGGAGTGCCAAACCTGTCGCACACACTCCGAAACACCCCGGGCGACAACATAAAGTCATACCTTTCCAGGAACACCCTAGAGTTCTGACCCGCTACCAAATTCAATTTCCCCGGAATGAAACAGGCGTCGATGATGCAGCCGAGTCGCTGCTGCCAGGCCAACAGTCTCCGCACAAGGCCTGTCAACTCACGGGACAGAGTCCCGCCTTATTGGTGCATATAACACACCGCGACCATGCTGTCGGACAAAATGCGCACCACAGCACCCTGCAGCTTCTCCCGGAAAGCTTCCACCGCCTGCACCATAGCTCCCTGGCATTAATATGCAACCCAGTCTCATCCGGTAACCAGCGGGCCTGCGCATGATCGCCAGCCAGGGTGGCACCCCAACCTACGTCCGAGGCATCCGTAGACAGCACCGCGGTTGGCTCCGGAACACACCACGGGCGACTGACCGCCGGACCCTCCAGCAAACAACACCACCAATCTAAGTCGGACCTAGACACAGCTGACAACACTCCATCCGGGTAACCTCCACGAGACCATGAGCGCAAATCGTCTTGCCAGAAACGAGTATGCAGCCTGGCATCCGCTACCACACAGACGACACTTTCGGCCAACCCCAACAAGCGCATCGTGTCATGCACAAACACCCTTGGCTTCTTGCGTATCTGCCGCACCTCACGTAGCAGTCCCCGTTGTTTTCTGTCAGGCAACACCAGCTTACCACCAACCAAATCCACCTGAATCCCCAGATACAACAGGTTCTGTCTGTGTGGGGACCAAAACACTCTTGGCCAAGTTCGGGAAAAATCCCAGCTCGCGAAGCAGCGGCACTGTCCGACGCACGTTGGCTTCCACACTCCGCACCGAAGGCCCCAAGATGCCAAAATCATCCAAATATACAAAAAGAACACACGTTCCCGCCGGAGAAAAAGCCGCACCAGGCCAACCAACTGCATAAAAATGTACGGCGCGGACGCTAGTCCAAAAGACATCACACGGAAACGGTACACACACCCCTGCCAAGAAAACATCAAAAATTGTTGGGCGTTCGTCGCCATTGGCACCGCATAATACGCCTGAGAAAGGTCTATTTTCGCCATCCACCAACCTTTTCGTAAAGATTTTGCAACCACCGACAGCGTGTCCAAACGGCATTTTTGCACTTCCACATATACATTCAACATCTTCAAGTTGAGAATAACACATATCGAGCCATCGGGCTTCGGGACTGCAAAAATCGGCGATGCAAAATTGATCGACCCGTCCGGAACACGTCCCACCACGTCCTGCATCACCATCTCTCGTAATTTCGGGGCAATTCTAGCATCGTCCTCTTCCAAACTCGCCTGCGCCCAAACCACCTGTAGCGGCGGCCTCACCATTAGGCCTAGACTGGTGCCATTAATAGTCCGCAACACCCAGGGCGATGCCCTGATTTCGACCACGCTGCGCCGTGACCCGACAAAGAGCCAGCTCACCACCTCGTGTCCCCCGAAAACGGTGTCAAAGTCCGGGACGTCTCACAAAAAGTTCGCAATGCATCAACCTGTAACGATATGGCATCGTCCAAACCACCGAGAACCGGTCGAACACACGATAGTCAATGGCCAATCTGGCTTGCAACAGAGCACACATCACGGCAACACCAAACCACAACACCACGTCGCCATTTTGGATTTTGGCCGACGGACAACTGGCAACCTCGTGGCCGCCCAAATCACACACCATCCTCCACGTAGTGTAGTGTTTACGCAATTCACTTAACAGTTCCCATGACGGCACCCCTGCCCGGGTAAGCAACGCACACAGTAAGTCCGAATCCATCTACAGTATAGCCATTATCGTCACACCACGTGTCCGGGGAAAAAACATCCAAACCGCCAGCATCAACAAGCCGGGCCGCCATTACGCCCGACTGGCGTCCTCCTCGTCGGAAACTCCTCCTTTCGACAGCACTCCTGGTGCCTCGCAAATTATTGCGGTTCAAACTTCCAAGCACGCCTGGTGCCTCGCAATATCCCCGTATTGCGGCCTCCACAGCACGCCTGGTGCCTCGCAATTTCTACGTATTGCGGTTCTCTCTCTATCACTCCTGGTGCCTCGCAATCCTTCAAATTGAGGCTTCCTTAGCACACCAGGGCCTCACAATTCTTCTTAATGTGGTCTATCCATCCGGAAAAAAAAAAATAAAGATTGAATAATAAAACCTTGAATACCAATCTTGCTCCAGCTTCTAACCGTACGAACATACCGCGCCAGCGGCTGAAAAAAGAGTGGGGTTCCATAGCGGACGGGGAGTGAGGAGGGTAGGGGAGGTGACGTAGCCGTTTTGCATATATTACCATGTTTTGAATGGTAATAAGACCATAAAAGAAGCGCCATAGGCATGGAAAGGGATCCCAACTTGTAACACAGAGCGGAGTTCTCTGTGAGAGAGAACAAGTGCGATTTCCTTCCATCTTTGTATTTGTTACTTTCAACATCAATCAAAAAAGCTTCAAATTATTACCTGTAACTTCCCGCTGTATTTGAAAGACGTTGCTCAGGTTTGCAACCCATGATGGTGGAGTTCTTGGTATTACGTGAACTGCAAGCCCAGGACCTATCATTATAGCCATGACTGCAAGAAAGTAGACGTTTTAGTTAAAGCAAACATTTTTAACCTGTTAAGAACTTTTATTAACAAACTGTATTAGTTTTAAACTGGAAGGCAGCTTGTTAATAAAAACACAGTCCTAAATCCAAACAAGGTTGGCCAACAATGGCCTACTGTGCACAGTACACTACTGCTTTACATGGTCCATGGACATTATTGTATGAAGTTTTTAAGATGTTTCGTAAAACTAAACCATCCTAACCATTTAACATATTAAGTAGAAAACATACTAAGACCGTAGTGTTGGTTAAGCCAATCCCAATTTTTACCGTTATTTACACTGGTAGAAATCAGCACTGGTCACTAAAACTAAAGGTACCAAACCAAATTTATTTTCACTGTATTTTGGCCCACTTTAATGCTTGAACACACCAATTGAATTGTTTTTTCACCAGCTTTCCAACAGTCGACACATTGCTAGTGCATACTATACTGTGTAGTTAGAAGGCAATAAAGATTACAGATGATTTTTTTCTTAAATTATACATACACGGATCATTATTATTACTTTTTTAATTATATAAGATTGACAGTTTGCTTTTCATTTGTGCGGCACAGTAATGTTTGGTTCAACTGATTTTAGGATTTCTTCAAATGAAAACTAGCGTTCAATACAACCTTGGTAAAGGGTGAGTCGATCAGCATTTTTTTTTTGACATCCATCAAATATCCAGTCAATAATTAAAAGAAGCTGACCAATCTCATTCAAAATATCAGCGATTACTAATACCTGGAGCCTATAGAAAACAATCGAAAGATCGGCAACCGCCGTGTACAGTGGCTTAATGTCAACATCACGTAGAAGCAGCACGATTAACACAATACCACCTACCCCAAAATTTTATGCTCCACACAGTTCAGCAAACCAAAAATATTTTCCCATGAATTTTCGGTGAAAACAGGCCGTTCACCTTCTTCAGAACAAGACGAGGCACTAAACTTCAAAAACGAACGTTACATGGTTGTGGCCATGATCAAGCAGTCGACTGCTTGATCATGGCCACAACCATGTAACGTTCGTTTTTGAAGTTTCTGCTTCTACCTGCTATAGAAAACAACTAGGAGCGTGTGTGGCTGGTCTATGTTTCTTTTGATCCTGTCAATTTCTTTGATCCTTAAGTCAGCCGAAGCAACTTAATGCTTGTATAGCTGAACCGGCTCAATTTTGAACATTACCAGACTTTTAGAGAAGAAGAAATATCTGGTAAAGGGAGGTGCCAACCCGGGGATTCGATCCAGGAAACCTCCGATCATCGCAGGGGCCGAAAGATTGTCCAGAATTGGCCAGAATAGTTCCCATAGCCGCTGAAGGAGCATGGTAGCCTCTCCCGCTACCCTGGCTGGCAGTCCTGGCAGGAACTTTGCCAAGGTCCCCTTTCCAGATTTCCCTTAAAAAAAATATACACTTGCACTAACATTTGCCAAGTATGAATAGGCAAAGGGAAGAACCAAGGCACTTAAACTCACCCAAATAATGAAAACTTAAAAGAAAAAGTGTACTTAAAACGGTTGAGACAAAAAATAAAGGCACATAAAACACATATAAACAAATTGTACAAGAGTAATCTGGTTGCCCCTCATCAAGAAAATAAAAACATACTCCAACAACAACGGCGCTGATTTTGATTTGCCTACTTAACAGAAATTGGTTTTAGCTGTGGCTATCCAACAAAAAATTTCAACCAGCATCAGTTAACGGAAAAGAATAAGGTGACTAATGACTAATTTTCAGCTACTGTAACATAATAATTAAAGAAAATAGTTAAAAAACAAAATCCAACTACTTTTTTAACAATGGAAAACTACTGCATTCTACAAGATAATATTTAAGACATTATTAAGAGGCATATCCTTCCAGATGACTTTCCGTTCAACTTGTTATAATTAGTAACACAAAGACATTTTTAAAACATCAGAATTTTACTGTACCTGTAATGTACGCAAGAGTTACCCCCGATATGTATTGGCCGATAATGGCAAGGGCAAAGAAAATGCTTGTCATCAATATACAGAACTGAAACAACACGATATACAATCATAAATTAACTGTAATAATTAATGCTGCTTCCCTGTATAGTCTTAAGTATGAAAGGTTTCAAACATTATTATACCCTAAAATGGTGGCCGAGATAATATGAAAATCCCTATAAATGACGGAATAAAACAGTCTACTTGACAGAACAGGTACAGGCAAATAAATCTGAAAAATACTTGTTTATTTTGCATTACAATATCTTTTTGTGGAATTAAACCTGGAGCTTTACAATAAAGACCCAACATTCCAGCATAAAGCGATAAGGAAGTAAATGTGATCCTAACTTTTAGCTTAAAATGTTCCGTAAATAATAATACGCAGAAGTGTTTTCGAAAATTGCATTTAGATTGTTCAAGGGTAAATTTGGTAATAAACACTAAATTCTTGCCGATCCAAATTTACACTCTTAAATACAAAAAGAGCAAGGTTCCATTTGCACCTATTGCGTAGACAATTTTTTATGTAAACATGCAAATAGATGGTGCTAAATCATCATTTTATGTGTTTCCATCTACACTCACCCACAAAGATCTCTAGACAGACTGTTTCGCCCTGTTTGGGCTCGTTAGTAGAGAACACCCTGTGGATGAGAACAAAGGCACCTTGCTGGAGGTAATTTAACAAGTACAACACCGGACTACTTTCAGCAAGCAAAACCAGAAACTATTACTTGTTTGGGGGTTCCATTCTACCGAATGTCCGCTTTTAAATTACCATTAAATTAAATGCATGCTTGTTCAATTACCGCCACTAAGGTGCCATTGCTCTCATCCACAGAGTATTCTCTACTGACGAGCCCAAACAAGGGCGAAACAGTGTCTAGAGATCTCTGTGGTGAGAGCAGTTTGATTTCAAGTAATCCTATGCCATTAATAGGCCTACCTTGGGGGTGTCTAACATTCAGTAGAATAGAGCCCCAAACAGGCAATAGTAGGGATTTCTCCTCTAAAAGTTACTGTCGTTGTAGTAGGCCTATTTTATTTTTCCATGTCAAAGGCATCCATATTAGAAATGAACATGTATGAATAAACTAATTGGTGAACGTTAGATGGAAAGTATAAAAACGGGCAATAATTCAGCACCCTCTAATCGCAAGAAGTTCTAAAAAGAAGTTAGGCTATTTCGCAATTTTGAAATTGACGCATGGGTGGGGTGGGGGGCTTTGCTTTGACAGGGTGTTACATAGGCGATTTACTGTAAGCAAGACTTAAATATGGGTACTCCCATGTACTGCAGGCATTTACACATTTTGAGCTCGTGACAATATTAATTTACACACGTTAACTTAATGTACGAATATCTACTGGTGACCAGGACGATTTTATTAACATGTGTGCATTAATGTTTATTACCACAAATTTAACACATATGTGGTAGAAACTTTGGGAAGAATTAATATTTTGCATGTATAGAGTGCATGTTAGCCTTTTACTTAATTGTGGGCACCTAAATCAGTTTCACATTTGGGGCAGTACTACTGTATATTGTTTCAAACACACTATGAAACATGTGAAGCTAATACTAATGCAGTTAAGGTTACTCACAGAACCAGGTTGTTCCTGACGAAGTTGCTTAAGCCATTCAGACCAACTTTTTGCAGCATGTACAATGTTACTAAGATACCGACTTATTTCTGGAACACTAAGTACTTGAGGATTAACTGGAGTCCACCTACGAAAACACAAAGTTCAAACATATTAATTAACAAGGTGCGTACAGAATCTCGTAATTGGACAAAATTACTAAAACATTCATAAAATTTCTCAAAGGTATACATGTACAAAAGATGTTTCATCCAACAGCTAGTGGTGGCAAAACTATCAAGTGTGAAGACAGTGTAGCTGCAGTGGGGTCCATCATTCGGCCATAAAATTTATTAATAGTGTTTGTTCCCCCATCTGAACATCAAGTAGTCACATGACTTTTTTTATTTTCCGTTAGTTAAACCTTTGCTATACTAAATGTTTTACTGTAGCAGTAGGAGATAATCCTAGGATTACATTGCAGTTAGGATACGGCAGGAATTTCAACCAAGATCGACTGGGATGAAGCTCGGCGGAAAGGTAATCACAGAACTTTTATCTCAGTTACCCTTTCTGTAAATAGATTCCAGTGTGTATAGAGGAATGAGTAAGCTGACAAACCTTTCTGTTGACTAGGTGATAGAAACAAATTCCGTACGGCATATACACACTGTAATACAATCCTAGGACTGCTCTCCAACCGACTTGGCGCTAGGAGATAATCCTGTGGATTGACTATGTTACAGTGTGTAAACCCCATGCGGAATTCGTTCCTAGCACCTAGGCAATGGAACTATGTTTGTTGGCTTCCACGTTCTTCCACACAGGAGTCTGTTTACAGCAAGGCTAACATAAAAGCTTTCCGCCGAGCTTTCATCCTAATCGACCTTGGCTAAAAGTTCCGTGCCTATGTGCCGACTTGAGCCCATTAAGATCTGTCAGCAGTGGTTATATGGAAGGAGGTCAGTCACTTTTGCAAATTCTTTTACAAACATTTGGAAAATGTGTACAACATAAAATTTAGCACACAAAAAGTTCACTGAAGCTGGTAAACCTGGTTACAGATCATTGCTAATAATCCTTGCTGGGATCAAAACATTGTTCCCCTTGATTAGGCTATTTCTGAGGAACCTTACTTTAATACTTTTTTTCAGCTACTGAAATGTGCTAACTCTGTAAGTTGATGCACACTTCAGGGCAAATTTGATCCAAAAATAAGCTGCTTTCTTGTCCTTTGCGATGACAGCACACTAGCTTTTCCTAACACTTCTGCCACCTCATCAGTTTTAGTGATTGGAGGAAGCAGTGACGACATCAGGGCTGAACTGCTTGGGGGGGGGGGGGGCTGACAGAGCGCACATCTGGAGTGGGATAACGATTTTTTTTTCAAGACAGACACATTATGCATTTTTATTCTGTTTCATCTAACCTGAACTTAATGTAAGCTTACCGTCCAATTTTTTTGCAAAATACGCCCCGTAAACACACAAAATAAATTACCCTACATGTGTATTGCAAAGTTGCTACAAAACCTTTTCATTTTGTGAAAAAGGAGTATGTGTAACGGTATCCTGAGAGTAGCTCAGTTTGTTCATTTAATTTGAAGTTTAGCCTGCAAGTTTTTTTTATTGGTTTATTTTCTGGTGGTGACAGAGTTGTTTTTTTTTTTTTG
>JAHWFP010056730.1:56795-69201 GCA_023313725.1 Lithobius niger
GGATGGCCCACCTTTAGTGCCATCACTGGGAGGGAGAGATCCCATTTTATTTCCTTTCAACAAATTTAGTTTACTTAGCTCACAACCCCCCCTCCCAAAAAAAAATCAAAGGAGCTTCAGCAATTGTAGCACACAAGGATCCAATACTGTGGTGGGGCCTCATTAGTTTTGCTCATTTCCCACAGGAAAAAAACCTAGTGCTTTTGCGAAACAACATTTCTAAGTGGCCTGATCAAGTGTTTGTGAAATACTCAGAACTAGTGGTTAGTTTTCAGTGAAACCCCCCACTCTGACACAAGGTCTATTTTGTGTAATTATTTGCAAGATCACGAGTAAGATTCTGCAATGAACTGCTTTGTGCGAGTGTTATTGTGTTGCAATGTTTTAAGGCTGGAGCTACTGTTGAATCAAAGATAACACGTTTTCCTCAAACAGAGCCAACTGGCAAAGTTCCAAGCGAAGCATGCAAACGCCAGACTATTAAATATTTATATTCATAAGCACCGGTAGTGTGCATAATTAAAATAATTTACACAGTACAGAGACCAAATAATGACAAACCTTATCTTAGGACACAAGGGCGGAATCTTATTTTGTGTGCTGTATACTGCATTTCTTTTTTTTAAGTACCCGCTGCAAGCAAAACAACATTCACAAATTCTTCAAGGTTTGTGAACTTAAAAAGAAAAAAAAACCCTGGCAATGATCTTTCAGCATGCTTCGCAGAACCGAAACTGAAATAGATCACAACTTATGACTAACGCCTCACTTTCTGGAGAAAGAAGTGAAGAACAAAAAAAAAAAGGAAAACAAAAAAAAAGTAAAAAGTTAATAACATAAACCCACTTACTCCTCTGTGTCCTCCTCTTCAGTAGGTGGAACTGTAATATGTAACCAAAAACTCAGTTAGACCTAGGCAACCACTACAAACTTAGATAATACATACTTTCAAAAATACACGGTCATTCTAAATATCCGACATTTCTGCTTTCATGAGACACTACCACAATGCTCTCTTCCCAACTGTGATCACTTAATGGTGACTTAACGTCGGTAGGTCGGGCGATAGTCAAGACTGAGTATTGTGGTTGGGAGGAGAAAGTTGGTGGCCAGTTTTTTTGCTGGGGTTATATCACTACTTTTTGCAAAACCGACATTTTCGGAAACTTGGCAGGTCATACTACCATTTTTTTTTTTTATCCTTGTTGCATTTAGAAAAATACTAAATAGTAAACACCCACCCTATAATTTGAGCTGCTTGGTAACCTAGTACAATCGGATATGGAGATCATTCAACTATATTTTACAATTAGTTACAAATAAAAATTATCCCTAATAGAAACATGACGGATTTTTGCATTTGATCACAACAGAAAAGAAGATGTAAACCTACATGGTAGAAGTTTTGTACATATTCAGATCTTAACAAAGACCCATTACAATGCCGCACAAATTATGGCTCTTCACCACCGTCCAAGATTATTTTATAGGCACACACCTCTGCACCTTGCAAAATCAGTTCCCACTCCGTTCGAAAGGCGGCAGGACAAGCTGGTGTGACCCCAGGGCCATTCGACAAATTTTGTTAAGTGCGTACTTTAACTTTACATTGTTTGTGAAATCACCTAAAAAGGGCCAAAATAATTCTTTAGTAAGCACAAAATTCAGTAAAAACCCTGAACGTGTTCCAAACAGGAAAGCTGAATTTAGCCTCCATCCAAAAATGTTTTTTTTTTTGGTTAGTCGTTAACGAAAAAAAATGTAATTTGTAAAATCGCCAAACTCTTTAATACATAAGTAGTTAATTTCCATTTAAGTTACGTACCTTTCTTTATTGGACTTCCATACTTAATCTCAAAATTACCAACAATTATTTACACACCAAGTGACAAACTGTTTCTTTTCTTATCTACTTCCATGACACAACCGGGTTTTTAAAAAAACATTGGCCAATTCTGGTTGCAACAAATAAACAGCATCAACTGTACGGTAAATGACAGAGAGTACAAAATTTTAAATGCAAACTGTTGTACAATCCCAAGTTCTTTTCTCATTTCATTAAGTTTTATTCTGCTGCTTGCTACTTGACCGGAAAACAGCCAGTTATCAGCCAGCATTTTAATTATAACTTGTCCAAAGACACATCGATAAAGTCAGCCCTCGCTTCATAAAATACGCGAAAAATTAGCCCATATAATTGCCGTTTGTGACCCTTTACAGACTAAAATCATCAAAAAATCACGATGGTTCACTGAATTTTGTGCCTACTAGACATACTGAGTCTATAAAATTCGAGGCTCGTTTTTATAATACGAATCGTGCAGCCATGCTCAATATTTTAAGAAACTTTGGAAAAGTATAAAGTCCTACAAAGAACAGTCATAAGTGTTGTGTTGCCCAAAGTAGAAGGCTGGCTGCTGAAGTGCAAAAGCAGAGTTCCAAAAAAAACTTTCACTCTTACCTCTAATTTCAGGCCAGACCTGGTAGATCCATGTTTTGTACACAAATACAACTATGCAACCAATTGCTACCAGAGAATAGAAATGATGGCTATAGGATACTATTAACCTGTAAAGCAAAATAAGAATAGTCTACTACGGTGTCATCGAACAACAACGATACTTACGCACACGAAAAAGTAAGTATATCAACTTAAAACTGGTGAACAGTGAGCCAAGATTTTTCAAAGTTTTCAAATGAAAAAAGTGTATTCTCGAATATTTTCCTCTTACTAAGTTAAGAGGTTACCAGGCTTTGCAGTTTGTTTAGTTTTTTCCAAAAGTGACTGCCTGAATTCAAATATCTAAAAGAAATTTTTTAAAAACTCGCAGTAAAAAAATGTATAAAAATACATGCAGGTAGCCAATACTTTACATTTACCCAAGATGCACACAATCAACTAACAATTTGACGAAAATCCAATAAATACCAAAATATGAGATATCGTACAGAAACCCCACTAGGGTAACGGTATCCAAAGTTTTTGCCATTGAAAGTAGCGATATCAGAGCCAATGGCTGCAATCAAGTTTCTTGGCCCGACAATGATCATTCTTAACTGACACCTTGACTGCATGTCAGTTCTTCTCAAACCACAAACATGACAGCAGCCATTTTGGCTGTTATCAGTAACTGGAACGGCAAAAACTTGATGTGGTTTTTACCGTTTTGGGTTTTTATATGATAATACTTTTACGCTTAAAGTTAAAGAGCACATTCTAGTGCAAAGTACCATTCAGACACCATTCTACACCTCTACACTCTAGTTGGCCCCACTACACGTTTTTCAAATCCTAGTGATGTTACGTTAGTGTGCTAATCAACCAGTGCCTGATGAAGATGGAAGACTTAGTCGAAAAACTATAGTGAATCCTGCCGAACATTCGCAGTACAGAAGGAATCTGAAACTTCAAGTTGGCGTAAGCGTTATTGTCTCTTCAAAATTCGTAAGTCAAGCCAAGTAAAATGAGCCATTCGGCATTCAGAACATTTGATGAAAAACCACTTATCCAATCCATTTACCATAGCTGCCATGGTTAGCTAAAATAAAAGCAATCACCTGGCACAAACTGACCACAAGAGAGAGCTTGAGAACCAAAATATATTTTTTTTGTCTTGGCCTTACAACAATCTCTTGGACCATTACCAGTGGGGTACCCGGCAGGGGTTCGTATTTGGCCCCCTGTTCTTCATGATCTATTTCAATGACCTTATAAGGACAGTCCATCAACCATGCAATTTAAGTTTGCAGATGCCTTGAAGCTCAGTGGGCAACTTGCGGAGCCCTCTGTTGACCCTCTCCTAATTCGTGAGGGAATCAACAGTGTTCTTGTATGGAGTTCGTTGTGGCAATTTCCCCTTTCATCCCATAAATGTCAGGTCTTGCATATCGGTTGTCTGAGTTTCTTCAGCCAGTATCAGCTCCAGGACTTCGCCCTTCCGGCAGTCTGTGAGGTACAAAACATCAAGGTTCAAATCACCTAGAACCTAAGTAGTCTGACCATTGCAACATGGTTGTTTCTAAGGCATATCGAAGGTTCGTTGAGTGTTGTTTCCCGTCGAGCAACTCAAATAGTTAAATTTTGGGCTTTTTGAGTCTATGTGCAACCTTTGTTGGAGTATGCGAGACAGGTTTGGTCTCGTTACCTTCTTAAGGACATTGACCGAGTTGAGTGACCAGCACCGCTTTACAAAGAAACTTCCTGGCCTTCGCGACCTCCCATACGATGAGCGGGTCTTGCAAACGGGCTCGAGTTTTAACATGAACTGCACCGGCTGAACGCGGATCTGTGGTTGATCTTTACGATTGTCCATGGTTTGTTGCCCATGGACTCGCGCTTCTTTGACCGTTGTTTCAATAGAGCCATCAAGGGCCATAAGTTAGCGGTTGCTTCTGCTAAGCTTGGAATTTGCTGGCTGAGGAGGTTGTCATCACACCCTCAGTTAAGCTTTTTTTCCAGTTTGCTGGAGAGACTTTCCCTCAGAGGGTTCTGAAGAGACCAGAACTTGTCCTCAATTTGTCCTACTGTCCCTCCCCGCCTGAAATAATAATATGAAACCTTTTTATTTTTATTATTATTTTGGGGTTCAGGGTCCAAACCGGGAAGACAACATCACAAAATACCGACAACAGGCGTCTACAGTGGTTTGAAATTGACATAACAACAGGAAAACACACACAACCACCTGGCACAACAACAACAAAGTTCCTTTAAATTTTTGGTGAAGTCAACACCCGTTCACCTTCTTCAGAAAAAATGTCAGCAACACAAAAAACGTCTGAAAACTACATGTCTCAAGTTCACGAATTCCAGATTTCAAAAACACGCACGTGGAGGGATGCATCACTGATCTTCATTTGCCATCTGGACAACATACACGGACACTTTGATTTGTGATCACAACATCATGCATAAACGTTTATTTACCTAAGAGGCCCAGGTGTAAACCATTACGGTTTTATCTACATTTCACCTCAAAAAATATATTACAGTTCAAACCATTGCTGTCTGTCCCAGAAACCGTTGTGCCCAACCCAGAGGCTTAGCAACGAATAAACAACACGACAATAATTACCACAACGTAACAATGCAGACGGTAGAGCTCGTCACAATTATTATTATTACTAGTTGTGCTAGTTGTACAGCATGTGCACCACCCCCCCCCCCACCACCTCCCTCCAGGTGTTTGGTCTTTGGTTTTAAACCGAACACCGACCATGTGAATGGCTCCCACACTCCTGCCCTCTCCCCCCATACACGCTTGCCAGCCTCCCCCTCCCCGAAAATGTCATCCCCGTGACATTCTCCCTTTGGTGCAGCCCCGGAAAAGTCGCTGGTGAGTGTTTGACTGAAGGCTAGAAAAAACCGTATCACTGAGAAACCCAGGATTCAGTAAGCAAGTAATCCGATGTTTAAGTTAATCCTTTGAAACAATTCACTTCGGTAGCGCGCATTGCCCGCCACACACACTTGCCCTGGCACCCTCTCTCTCACCCCGCGAAAACGCCGCCCCGTGACATTCCCCCTTTAGTGCAGCCCCGGAAAAGTCGCATGCGTATGTTTGGCTGAACGCTAAAAATAAGCCCTGAGAAATCCAGCATTCAGTAAGCAAGTCACCCTATGTTTAAGGTAATCCTTTGAAGCAATTCACCTCGGTACCGCACATGGTGAAATGGTTGCAAGCAACGATTGTTGCCACCCACTTAAAAACAATTCAACTCCTTTCTGGAAGTGAACATTTAGGAAATAAATGCATCTTTCCATCGTATCAGGCTGCCAATTTCGAAGCCCATTGGGGGCCTCGAAATTAAGAACCAATCGTCGTTTGGTTAAAGTTGTCTGGTTTAGTAGACACGGGTTGTTTTTTTTTTTTAGTTCAAACGCCGACAATATGGCACAGTCCACGCGACTAAAAACTTGTTGGCCGCTTTAGTACCACAACAATACCAAAAAACGAACCCAAAAACGGTGCAGCAGGTCTGGTAAGTGGCGCCATCTGTTCGAAGACGTTGGAAAAGTGTCCTAACCCGAATTTGAAGGCGAATCCCGTCAACAGATGGCACTAAGAGTGGGGTACTTGATTGTACGATGAAATGGCGTGGCCGGTGACTTGGCCGCCTGCTCCGTATTATATATGTAGATTATTATTATTGCAACATAGGAATTACAGATGTAAACACATACGAAAGGGAAATAAAAAAAATGGTTGATATCAGAACAATAGAAATCACAAAATTTTCACAGAGATTAAAATAAGGTCAATAGGGTTTTTGCGTAGCAGTGTAAATGACTCGCATACAGAAAACACCAATTACTTGAAATCGTTAAAAAAATGTGGAGTATGTTACTTTAGCTTTACCAGTATAAATAATTTGTATGCAAAGTGATCCCAGTAAAGTGTTACGAGCCAATACTCTGTGAATGGCTAATGAGAGAATAATAATGATAGAAATTAAATTATGGATGTAATGGGGGATGTTTACACGAGAAAAAAAGAATGACTTTGAGTTGATATATCAAGATCATCGACCTATCTTCCCAACGAGATACAATACGGCAAAAACGTAAATCCGAAAGTTGGACGCAAGCAGACAATATGACCAACCAATAAAACAAATTCAAATCATACAATAACTAAAATAGTTAGGACGCTTTTGAAAAGTTCACTCTGTACATGCTGGATGCACTGCAGTGAAACCAACTGCCAAGAAGGTTTCCAATCCCATGATATGCCATGCCACTCTTGTCCTTTGTAGGATGAACAACATACAACAGTGAAGAGGCTATAATGAAATAAGCAGTTAGAGTAATGAAAGAGATCAGTTGGTATTCAGTTTAGTGGGACAAATGTTTGAAGTGACCATCAGCAACCTCCAAACATTTCCAGGGTAATATCAGCAGAAGCCCTCCCAATCCTTTCCTTCCTATCACCATACGTCGTGGGAGCTGTTGACTCGATTCTTAAGGAATCCCCATAGGAAGTAGTCACAAGGCGTGATGTCTGGTGACCACGGAGGCCAGGGTACCGGTCCTCCTCAGCCAATATCCATCTATGGGGAAACACTGTACGTAATAGCCAAGTGCAGCAACGGCGAAATGAGCTCGTGCCCCATTCTGTTGAAACCACATAGTGGTACGTACATTCAAAGGCACATTCTCCAGCAATTGAGATAGAACCTTTACCAAGAAATCAGTATAACCTGCACCATTTAGAGCACTATCAAAGAAGTAGGAACTGATGATGTGATCTTCTATGAGGTCACACCAAACATTGACCGACTATGGGTGTTGATCTGCTGCCATTCTCGCCCACCTTTGGTTTTCTGTAGCCTAATAGTGCATATTGTGTCTGTTAACATCGCCGCATCTATTGAAAGTAGCATCGTCTGTAAAGAGCACATGGTTTATGAACGTTTCAGACCGATCCATTTGTTTTCGAAGCCAGGTACAAAACTGAGTGATTATTGAAATCATTGCCGTACAATTCCTGGTGTAAAGATAGGTGGTACCAATGGAACTTCTGACTTCGGAGGATTCGTAGAACAGATTGCAGGCTGATTCCTCTATACTTGGATAACTGTCTACTACTATCATGGGGTTAGATGCCAAAAGACCACTGCAGGGTCATCATTTGTAGAGGGTCTTTGTCTCACTCATCTTGCTGGTTTCTAAGAACCAGAACATAGTAGACGTTGCTCAACCGTACTAAATGCCATGCGTGATTTAGCAGGTCTACCCAGGTGTCAGTTGGTATACATGGCTTCTGCAGTTCTGATTACCCCCACACTCCCCTAATTTCCACACAGACGTCATATTCGGCAATTCTTACCTAACAACGTTTATGCTTTTGGGGAATTTCTACTGAACGACGTAAGCATACAGCAAGATCTTTGTCATTCTAATAAACCTGGTGACAAACCGAAGAAACATACGAGAAGGAACCAATTTTTTTTTGAATGTTCTACAACGACATTCAAGAAGCACTAGTTACTCCTCAACAAACGAAGTCGCTTCTTGAATTTAGTTAATGCAAGTAAACCCGAGGACAAAAGAAAAGAACCGTTAGAGAAATGAATGACTAAATAACACCTGCAGGTAAACAAAGTGGTCATGAAAGCGATAGCGAGATAAAACCTTTCTAACGTTAGGTTTACACGATTTTACACAAACATCACACGGACGCATTTCATGGGTGTAATGGTGTGTGTAACAGAGTTCAGACAATTTTTTAACAGGTGTGCAGAATATGCCAGAACGTTAGAACGAGGTTCGCAGGAAATATCAGGGAACTGTGGAAATTCACAAAAAATGGCTTGCCTACATGGTGAAATGCGGCGGAAATTTGAAAAATCTGAAGGGAAATTTTGTGGGAAATTTTGTCCAGTAAGAATTTTATGCACACCAGTTTTTTAATTCTGAATTTCCCTGACATTTCCAGGTTTTCCAGGTGCATGCAATGGCGATTTCCAGGTGTTTACGAGATGTTTTGTTAGAGAAACAGGCAGTAGCTAATGGTTTTATTAATAATTGTACGAAAATAATCCAGCATTCCAGAAAATTGCTGTTTTGGAGACTAGTCTAGACAGGACTAAACATATTTTCATCACAGATGTTGGTACCTAGCTAAGATTTGGTTTATTGAAGTTATATCTAAAATACTTGAACATATTAAAGCACAAATTAAAATATTTGCTACTACCATAGGATTTTGTTTCTGATCTGCTAATTCAACAGAACTTAGAACAGACACAATTTTTTAAAAATTGTTTTATCATTTTTTCAAATTTCCCTGTCTTTTCCCTGATTTTCAAAACAATTTCTTTTCCCGGAGATTTTGGCCCCGTTTTCTTTTTCCTTGTGATTTCCAGGTTCTCCAGGTTTTGTATGAACACTGTGTGTAAATGAGACGGCCATTTGGAAGTCTACAAAGGTACAATCTCGACATGTATCTGACCTTGCGACCTGCATAAAACCTCCGTCACATAGCGCAACCTCCGTTTGTCGTATGGTTGTGTAATGTACCGCAACCTTACGTTTAGACTTTAAAACAAGTAGGTAGTGGAAGCCTTCACAGCAGTTGGCTTCACTACAGCGCAGCCAGCATGTTCAGAGTGAACTTTTTAAACATTGTCGTACGTATTTTATTTATTATCCGATTTTGAACCGGTTTTCTTGGTTGATCATATAGTCTGCTTGGGTCCTAACTTTTTGATTTACGTTTTTGCCGTATCGTATCTCACTGGGAAGAGAGGTCGAGGATGACATTGAAATATCAACTCAACTCGTGTAAACGTCCCCCACCATACGCATCATTTAATTTCTATCATTATTATTCTCGCATTACGAGGGTATCGGCTCGTAACACTTTAGTTGAATCACCCTGTACAGTTTTAATATGTAGACTATGTAAAACTGTTTGTTACTATGCAACCAGCAAACACGTATCCAACACACACAAACTCCTTGAGTTTCGTGCATTAAGTTCAATAAATTAATATTATTATTATAACCCATAACCGCCTGAAAAAAACTTTCAGACCCTTTTTTTTTAGAGTCCATGTGGTACTTGGGTCGGTTCTCGGATTCGAACCGGAATTCTCTTGGTTTGGAGCTGGCGACGCTGACCACTGGGCTGTGATTGCCCGCTTTGCTCGGGGTTCCCGGGGCCCCCTCACAAAGCTCGCACTGGGACTTAGTTTTTCACTGTTGTACATTGAAAGCGTACGTTCATATCTAGGTGGGTATGCGTTAGCTGAGGGTTGAGAAAATACTTGCTTGCAACCAATAACCCATAACTGCCTGGAAAAAAAATTTAGACCCTTTTTTTTAGAGTCCATGTGGTACTTGGGTCGGTTCTCGGATTCGAACCGGCATTTTCTTGGTTTGGAGCCGGCGACGCCGACCACTGGGCTGTGATTGCCCTCTTAGCTCGGGGCCCCCGGGGCCCCCTTACAAAGCTCGTGCTGGGACTTAGTTTTTCGCTGTTATACGTTGAAGTCGTACGTTTGTATCTAGACGGTTATGGGATAACCTTATTGTTAAGGCAATGAAAAACAATGGAGGTGATCAATTTATTTTATTAAGGACTCATTTTTCATATCAAGAACATTTGAACCAGTGGTCACTAGCTAAAACACGCCAACTATTCTGCCAAGACTTGTGAGCATCAAGCCATTCTTGGTCAGAAGAAATTTGCCCCAAAAAATAGTTCAATAACTCGTAGTCTAGGCTTAAACTGGGATCCTTCCATTTAGTAGTTAACATTCACAAACTTTTTAAATTCGGTGCAAATTACTCAACAGGTGCAAAAACGCTTTCGCACCGTCGAGCTGCTCTCCCAATAATCAACAAATTATGATCACCATACTTTGTAATTTTTATGAACTTTAATATTTTCTAAGTCTATATATAGATTTGTATTCAAACCAAGTGAAAACAGAAAATTAAACAAAAAACGTTGAATCCATAGCTTTTGCTACGCGAACCTATAGGCAAAACTCTTGTGTTTTTAAGAATGGCTTAGCTTCAGAGTAAAAAAGAAATAAACGCTTCAGTTAATTGCCAACTCTTCAAATGATTACGCAAATTCCAATTTCCATCACCCATCATGCTTCACCAATTACTGTTATTAGGCTACTCATAATGTAGAACAAATATGTAAACACCTACAAAATGTTCAAGTGCTAAACGGTATTTACAAACAGACCTATAAATTCAAATGTTGCAATGAAAGGCATGTGATGGCAAACTGCCAATAAAAGACAGCGGCAACTTTCACTTTATCAGCAATGATGGAGGCTTACATCAGGCTTGTAGGCCAAGCGTACTTTGTTATCGGTTGTAAACATGGGTAATCAATGTTCAGTGATGGCTGGTAATAGTTGCAATGAACTACAATGTTTACAAAACACCGGGTGTAAAAAAATGCTTTGCAAGGTATTTACGGTTGACATGTCAAGACAATTCTTTATGAGAAAAAAAGATGAGGTTTTACATTGCCTGAATGAAAAGCAGACCAATAACAATTCCCACAATTCTACCACAAGAATCAGGCTACTACAAGTGTGATAATGCCCAATAAAAATTTGAATGAGCCCCAAAAATCCCCTATTTTCGAAAAACTTAGGTGTTTTTTGTCTTCACCTACTGTAAATTTTAAAATAATCTGCATGGGCACGAGCTAGGTAACAAACAATTACTAACAATAGCCTACCTAACATTTACTGCAGCTATACGCATTTCTAGACCAACTTTTTTTTATCTCCCCCCTTGAAAACCACTAACATACGCAGTGCTGTGTATAGGACAGGCTAATTCTAAGCTTAGATAAAAAAAAAAATGTGATCCAGCTGTAAGTTATGACAACTATGGATGCCTTTCACAAAGAATCATGAATCAGGAAGATTCAGGAAGAATAACACTATACTACCTTCAGGAAAATTTACCAGTTCAGCTTAAACACCAAAAGTTCCCTCAACGGCGGTTGCCGATCTTTCAAATGGGTGCCTTTGAAAAGAATCCCTAACACATTGAATTATTATCTACATTAGTAACAATAATGTCACCAACAGCGACAACAGTATCATCATCTACAACAACAGCAGCAACATCTTAAGAACGTGCAGTGCCACTGCCACTCACTACTAGTGGCAAGAAAAGGAACAAAAAAAATGGACATGTTTAAATCTTTTAAAGTACTGTATAAAATGCTCTAAGCATCATGCAGCAGTTTTTATTTTGTTCCTTTTGCATTTTAGTGTTTAAAAAGATATATTGTAGAGGGTTTGAAAAAAACCCAACTCGGGTTTTATTGGGCTTTATCAAGTTTTATCAAGCCTAATTAGGCAACTGTTTTAGTTCGTAATAAAACAAGTATAATCCTATTCCACCTTCAAGTAACATCAAGTCAAGTGTAGGGATGCACCGAATACAAAATTTGCCGAATATCGAATATACACCCGAATACTTAACTTGCCGAATGCCGAATACATAACCGAATACTCAACTTGCCGAATACCGAATATACAACCGAATAGTTAAACTGCCGAATACCGAATATTCAGACCAAACAATTAACATATTCGGCCGAATACCGAATTATTCGGTTATGTGCCGAATAGGCCGAATACCGAATTATTCGGCCGAATACCTGTAATTTAACCCTATGAAACATCAAAAAAAAAACTCGCAGTTCAACGGAACGGTGGGTCCAACTGGACCCGCTGCATTTTTGTGTGTTCTCTATGACTACAAACCTACAGAAACGCTGTATGTGAATGAAAAACTCATGTGTATACATTCTAACATCTGTTTATATATATATAAAAAAAAGAAACGAGGTTTAAGCATATGCGTGTTACAAGTACATTTACAATTTCTGTCTATTGACAACTACAAAAACACATA
>JAHWFP010056732.1:18626-60289 GCA_023313725.1 Lithobius niger
GTCATACAGTAGAAGTTGTTTTAAATATTTCTCTTCCCCCTCCCAAAAAAAAAAAAATACTAAGCATCAAAGTCATGAACGATTGTCCAAACAAGTAGCCTAAGTCTACGCTAATTTCGCATGCCGACATGACTATACAAGCTTGTTATCCAGTTCGTACGAATCTAGATCAGTGGAGCCGCGTGCCTACGTCAGTGATCTGTGCTATAATTTGCCAGTCATTGGTCGGTTGGTGGTGACATCAGACGCTGACGAAGCCTACATAGTTCCCAGTAAGTGGTCGTGGATGGATGACGTCAGTCGACTGATGAAAAAATAACGAACTTCGTACGTTTGCTGCGAACAAAAATCTTTGATTATTTCTAGTGTACGATTTCCCCGGCAGAATCGATCCATTTTCAAACTTTAACCTAGAAATGTGCCATAGAATCTGTGTGCAAAATTTGACAGGCATCCGATAATTCATTAAAACGCTACAGCGCGAACACACAGACAGACAGACAGACAGACAGACAGACAGACAAACCGTTCGCATAAGAGTCTAATCGACTCTAATAATACAGCTAATTAAATACTTGCATATTTTCAGATATTATATTCTATGAATAAAAGCATGAACAGAAATATTATTTATTTTAGACTAATATCGCTCACGCTGAACGAATGCTATAAATGGAGCCTAAGAATACCTAGGGTGCTGTCCTTTTCTGTGAATCGAACCAAAGGATTCCGTCTATTGTTAAGGCGGAATTAGCATTTAGCATAAGGCGTCTATTAGCATTATAATTGGGCAATTTACGTGCACACTATTAAAACCCTTCTAAGATTTAATTATGATAGGTTAGCCGACATTGATCGATCACATCTTGTAGAATCCCGATTAAAAACACCCTCATTCAGGAGGGATGGTTAACACTTAATTAAGATAATAGATTCGGCCAAAGACAAGCACTAGAAAGTATTCCGAATATAACAAGAATTTCATAAAGAAATACATAGACTGCTTATACAAAAAATCGCAACATTATTATTTTCATAGACGAAAGACAAGGCTCTCTATTGGGCTAAAGTTTACATTACGCGCATACTCGATATCCTTACGATATTGATTCCAAATGGCTCCAGAACCTTCCTAAATACTGAGACTGGTTTTAGAGCGCGGAAATTTGTTAAAACGACTTAAAACGGTCGATTTGTAGCGCCACAATCCATACAGATATATCGGTGTTTGCGTTCGCTCGCAGGGCCAGCAGGGCACCTTATATTTTTTTTTCGTAAACAGTTCCGATAGGCGGGTTGTTATCAGTTTCGTGTGGTTTTGTTGTTATTGTCAGTTAGGTTAGGTTAGGTAAGTTTGGGGTTTGACATTTCATACTGACTTAGTTAACTGGTTGGAGTTTGGCATTTCATACGGGGGCAGTTAATTCGTTAGTTATGATAATGATGATTTAACGAGTTTCCGCAATTTGGGACCAATTTGTAGTCCCTTATAGCCCAACAACAGAGACAATTCCGTTTTCCGTTCATGTTGTTAAAACCTGAAATACGCTGGGCCAGTTCCGGTTCAACTTTTTTTTCATAAAAAAATATAATTGACAAAAAGTTTTAGTCAAGGACCTACGACCCTTCATATGCAAACGATTTAACCATAAACTCTTCAATAACAATGTCTACAATAAGAATGCCTAATGGTTGAATACAGCAGTAAGGTTTCACGTGGAATAAACAGTACAGCAACAGTGCGGTCTGTAAAACCTTACAGGAAAGTTTATTTGTGTTCCTTTGCTGTTTTGATTTCGGATCAGTTAAACCGTAACTTAAGCATCCAACGACCTCTTTTTTGTTTTCTAATTTGTGATACTTTGACATACCAAGCTGGTTGTCTGCATTCGTTGCAAATGCACTGAATTTCGCTCGCTTCGCTCGCTCATTCAGTGGAAGTCTTTCTTTTAGAAGTTGGTTTTTCGCAGCTATCTATCAGCGGCTTTGTCCGTATTTATAATATAGGATGGCAAGTCAAATGAACAACAGACACTTTAGATTTAACACGCAGAATGACGTGAAATCATTATATAAAACGATTCGTAATAAGGATAATGCTTCCTCTTTACGTGCGGGTAAATTGTTGGCTCACCAGCATTGTTAGCATTTGCTTACGCTTACCGTCTGGCGTTTGCTGATGGGCATTGTTGATTAAAAACAATGTTTAAAACAATGTAAAACAATAAAACGGATCGTTCAGGGCTCCGTAACTCCGGAACGGGACGACCAATTGAAATTTCTATTGCTATAAAGGGCACATCTCCGGAAGTAGATCTTTCAAATGAGCTAAGAACCAGCTTTCTACGACAAATGGTTTAGTCTGTAGAGACCATTGTATAAACGTGTCCATTCCCCATCCGCACCGTATAAGACATAAATGAAACTCACGATTCCAGCTGAAGTCTAGAACTAGATCTCCAATGTCACAAATCGGAAATTAATAAAAGTTGGTACACGTGTTGGCCAAGTCCCACAAGGCTTATACACCAAATTTCAGTATAAAACGTTGAACGACGGCGGAGAAATTAAGCTTCCAAATTTTGGCTTTAACATGGGAGACCGAGGTTAAACCGCCTTTACTAATAACTAACTGCTTTATGCATTATATCAGGAGCCTATAGAAAACAACTATAGTTTTCTATAGGCTCCTGATTATATGCATAAGCAGTTAACAACGCATTTGAATGACAAGGGAACCGTTCCCTGTATCAACAATGGTTTGATTGACAATAAAAGATCTGAGATAAGATAAGGCCATTCTCGGCGCGTCGGGAGAGCGTGTGATCAGCGGAGTTAGGCTAACTTGTGCGGGAGATGCCGGGTTTGCAACGGCAGCAACTGAGCCAGTGGTGCCTATCCCTTAATATGAAATGCCCCCCCCCCCTCCCCACGTTTAAAAATGTCACTCCTATATTTCCAGACTTGGACTAGTGGTTGGGGTGTCACCCCCCCCCCCCCCTTTCCCCACACAAACACTTTTGGCCATGTCATTGTCTAACGCTTTATTTCTATCCCGTCATAACAGCCGGGTGCTGCAACAGCAAACAACATCTACTGTTCAGTTTCGTTTTCAATCAATATTCAACGCTGTGCATAAAATTATAAATTAAAACATATTTTTTTATTGTATTTTTCAAGATGTATGTGTTGTGTTGACGGGTTATGTGGTGTTGTGGTGACTGATGTGGTATGTGGTTGTTACGTAAATACATCCATATTTTTACACCCCCGCCCCCAGGCCCCGGGGGGGGGGGGGGGGGGCGGGGGGGGGGGGGGGGGCCCATCTGGGAACCACTAACCGAGCTGCGTTCCTATATTGAGATAAATTCTAGGTTTACATTTCATGGATATAGAGGATTTATTATCAGTAGTTACGAATAATCAATTTTATTCCAACTTGTCCACCTAATGTCAATCGCTATGGTTACTTGGAATCATATCAAAAACCAAAACAGGTAAAAGGGGCCACCAAATTCCGAATGGTTCGGCCCTTCAAAGGAGTGATATCAACACGCCAAAACATTCGCCAAGTTAACCGCACCGCTTAATATAACATTGCTACTTACGGTAGCAATGTTCAAGTTTTCATTTAACATTCAAAGTATTATTCGGTACGATTAAGTTGGCGAATGTTTGGGTGCTTTGATATCACTCCTTTGAAGGGCCGAATCATCGGAACTTGGCAGCCCCTTTTACCAGTTTTGGTTTTTGATATGACATCACTCCTTTTTTTTAAATTGTGTATTTACTCACCTCCACTACCGTGCAGATGTGTATAAAATACCTCGTTAACAAGAAATTGGCTTTCAACAATTTGCTACTACCTTTTGCCTTTTAGGCCGAACCATTCTCAACGAAGTCACCTCTTTATAGGTTTTTGGTTTTCATTTTGTTGTAATTTGTTTTATTTATTACTGTAGTTTTAGAGTGTTGATATCAACTCATGCGAAGGGCCGAACCACTCTCAACTTGGTAGCCTGTTTACCAGTTTTTGGCTTTGTTTATTTTGCTTTGTTTTTACAGTTGGTTTAGTTTTCGTGAATTGGACGTGAATTCGTTTCTTTGCAACGTTATTTAGACTATCGTGATACACTAGTGTTTATCTAGGCATGCACGTCAGTATACACGTTGTCATTGGCCCAACTTTAGCCGTCCAATGAGAGACGATGCCGATAATACTAACAATGGTTATAACAATATTTTCGTACTTACGCGCCCTTACACACCATCCCCGTTACGCCCCCAGGCGCCAAACCATCAAAGGTACGCAGTTCGTCTTGTACTGCACCCATTCGTTCAATTTCATAGCTAGAAGCTTTCCCGTTATCTCGGTATTGATGAATAATCACCCTATGGAAATAGCTAGTAACTAGTAACACATTTACAACGTTATGAGGGTCAGATTTTGCATTGAAAGCAGCTTAGCTTGCATTCCTGCACGAGTTAATTTTTGTCAAGTGGGTCATTGCTCTCGATTTCAACACAATTTAAGCTTTTGTACCGCATTATTATTTTCCCCCAAGTACCTGAAATGTGCCCAACTATGCTTCAAGATATAAGACACTGACGCTATGGCGTCGCGCTACAATGGTTTACAACCTCGACAATTGAACTGATGTGATGTTTGTTGCCTAACATGGCGTGACACACTAGCGTATGTCTAGATCAAGCGTAATTCACAGCAATCCTCTCACGAGTTCGTTTGCGCACGAGAATTTTCAGTAATTGGACAGGAGGAGGAGGAAAGAAATGTTTATTTATTGTGGCCTCGGCCCTACGCCCTGCGCCCACCCAATGCAAACTACATAACCAGGCCGTGGAGGATTTTATTTGATAGTATTCCGCAGAAAAAGACCCAGAGCCATGCATCCGGCGGCTCCACAATGTCAAAAACTGAGCGGCTAACAATGTCAAAATGTTACAATGCTGCAACCTGTAACAATGGTCCAACAAAGAAGTGAAGCGCACAAGATTGGATTAGAGATCACTCAAACAAAAAGATGCAACGATGCTTGGGCGCGGGGAAATTAACATAAGATAACTCATAGTGGAGAACCAACATGAAATGGTCATGGTTTTTCGCTTAAATCTTCAAGTTTTAAACTATAGGGTGCGAAAACGTTAAGTTTTAGGCCTTCCGGCCTCAAAATTGGGCGGCCGATATGATTGAATGACTTATTTAGTTCGTCAGTACGAGCTTCTGGAACCCAGTTGAAATGTTACCGCGACTATTTGCCACGATTCTGTGTCTGCCTGCAACAATACAGGGTCAACTGCCCATCGAGATGACACTTGTTAAATCTAGACACAGCTGTGAGTATGAGGATACAAGCTCTAATGCTTTTTTTTTTTTTTACCGTTTTTCGTTCTATTAATTTATTGATAATTTATCGAATTCATTCATTATTCTGACCACTCGTGGTTCAGATTGCTGTACTTAGCTGAGTGTTGATTAAAAGCCCAATTATTATTCATTTGTTGCTTTTCATTGCGTCTCCATTATCCAGTGCAATATATATATACTAGAGGAAGCCCGTGCTAAGCACGGAGCCGGTCATGAATTAAGTTTACTGACCCATTCCCCCCTCCCGGCCCCTCTCTCCCACTCCCATTTTCGCACACACTGGCTAAGAAACGCTTTCACGGATTAAAATTTCTTCAATCCAATTCTTCGCTTCACTGGCTGACAAACGGTGATTTTTGTTGGCCTCGGTCACTAAATCTGCGCATCCAGTGGCTGAAATCACAGGATGCACCGTTTAAATAATGTGAGCGCTGAACCATCATCTTTGCATGAAACAATTTTTCTGTGGGAAGTCAATAAATAAGCTTTCGTAGAACAAAAGTTGAAACCTTTAGTTCAGCTGCTTTGGCATTTTCTTTTTCTGGGAAAGGAAAGAAGTAAATCGCCGGCCTGTGGTGGCCTAACAATGGCTCATTTTTGTTTTGTTTTCAGTCACTGAGCTTTGATTGTAAGCGACTACTTTGCAAGATAGCAATGATCAGCCTCGTGCTGAGCAGTGATTGTTGTTGTCCACTTTGAAACAATTCAGCTCAGATCTGAAAGCCTTCACCTGCGAATTAAATAAGCCATTGCATCGTTTCCAGCTGCCAATTACGTAGCTTAGTTTGATTTAAAACTATACGCATTTAGGTGAAGCATGGCTTCTTTCATTTTACTCATCAATAATCAACGGTTTGGACGATAGTTTTCAATCCTTACCACGTGCACCAGGAATTGTTAGGCACCGTAGCAAAGACATTACACGTGCACGAAAACAATGAGAAGCGATTAAAGTTATTGTTGTCCTTCCGGTTTTCCTTTTAGTCGGCCCTCCAGGAGACGTAGATGTACTACACATTTTGATGGTAGCTATCCTGACATTATTGTTATACCTGGAGTCACAATTACGCTAGATAAGATCATAGCACTATGATCACTTCTATTCTATTCTGCCATGTTCATATTTGCGGAAATATCAGTTATCATGTGTCTCAAATCCCTGCGAATTCGCAGTTTATTTTATGATATCATTATAGCTTTGTATATCATAAACTTAAGCTTTTATTTAAGCATTCGGGAGTGTTAAGTCCATACAGGTGGCTTACTGGGCGAAGTTATTTCCAGTGTACGAGTTTCGATGTTTGGCTTGTTTACCTCTTTCCTTTAGACAGTATTACGCTGTGTGTAGCGTATGATGGATTGCAGCACCCAACTTGGCAAATCTTTGCACTACAAATTTCATACATTTTGAATGGAATTTTTGAAAGGCAAGGCTTTCATTGCGATGGTAGCTGTACCGGAAATCGCTTGAAATTATTATTTCAATAAATTAGCCAGCTGAAAATTATAGAGCGAATGAAGGTCCCGATTTGGTCAAATGCTAGAGAATATTAAATAAATTATCGGAAAGATTAAACTTTTCCATTTAAATAAAAAAATTATTTAATGAAACGGTTTTGAGGGTGTCACCTTCTCTCTTCGGCAAACAAAATCAACCGAGTCTTCAGTTGGCCGAGCTAAGAGTTTTGTTTAATACTAGCTAGAAACGTGTTAAGTACGGCACGTGCTTGGTACGTTGTGTGTCAAGTTCCCCCCACCCCCCCTCACTCTTGGTGGTAGTCACAATGGGCATCATCATCCTCTACGTGTGGGAGGAAGGATGGGTTGTAAATGACGTGGTTTTCGTGATTTTCTACATCTCGCTGTACTGCGGAGTGCTGCTATTCAATCTCAGTTGGTCTTGCACTTCTCTCATGGTTTCCAATTATATTATGAGATGGCGTTCGTGCTCCTTTGACAGGCGCGAGCTAGCTCGTATATCGTCCTTTTTGATTGTTCGAAGCAGATGACGTGGGAACACAACAGCCAATCAAAGCTTGCTGTTGCCTATTAGTCCTCGCTTGCTTATGGTATTAATAAGTAGATAGATGTTTCACGTCTCGTGCAGGATCGCGTCCCCCATACGGCCAATTGTGGAACGACTGATCGTAACTATTTTAGGATAGCTGACTTTAAAAATATGCTGTGTCAGTTTTGACGTAATAAACAGATTCGACGTTTAGTCCAGGAATGTTTAGAGATGTCATTTTCAGATATGTCAATTGCCAATTTCTGCTAGGAAATGTAAAACTTTGCAAATCGGGAGTTTTAAGTCACTGCATTAATAACAACGCACTGGATGGTGAAAGTCAGATAAAACATTTATGAGTTATTTTGTCAAAGGACCCAAATGCATCTAGCTAGCCACATTTGCGCTATCGTGAAAGCTGCTCGCACCCGAGCTGTAATGGGCAAACGGTGTTTTCGGTCAGAGAATGTATTTATGCTTATTAGAGTCTTTAATGTCTATGTTAGACCCATTTTAAAATATGCCTCACTAGTCTGGTCCTCTCACTTGCTAAAAGACATTGAGCTAATAGAGTCTGTGCAGCAACGCTTTACAAAGCTGCTGCCTGGTCAGTATAATAAATCTTATCAGGAATGCTTAAAAGTTCTAAATCTACCTTCAATTGAAATGCACGTCGCCTAGTAAATGACTTCATGTATTTTACATGATTTGTACGGCATAAACAGTAGCGAATACTTTTGCATTCGCAGTTGTGAAAGAACTAGTGGTCATCCACTAAAGCCTGCAGTTAACTTAATTAAGACTGATTGCCGCAAATATTTTTTTTTGTAACAGAGTTGTCAATGTGTGGAACTATTTGCCTTCCGATGTCGTTTTGGCACCATCCGTAAACATTTTTAAAAGGTTACTAACGCCATTTTTCTCGATCCTCCACATCAAGTACGGCCCCAAAGGTCTATTTACTTACCGTTAGTCTTTCCCTAGCTAAAAATCCCTTTTAAAATGTGGCGTCTAGATTTTATGTTGAATACAATGGAACTTTATTTATGAAAGACCCGTAAGTATATGATGCTTTGCAGGCTTACATTAACCATGACGTTTCATCTGTGTGTGTGCATGTACTAATTTGCTAATAATTACCATGAGTTCAAAAATCTAAAAGCGTAATGTGGTAAAAATTAATATTAATTATTCCAATAGATCGCCGAAGTAAAATTATAAGACACTAGCCTAGAAAATTATAAATTGTGATGTTAAAATACGAGAATCATTCCGGTTTGTGACGACACGATTAATGCGTTCGTGCTGGTTCGTCTACTAGGCACAATGCCAAATGAGACAGTAGCTCCGTTCTTCGCTGCGAAGAACGCAGCTGCTATCTCAGATGACCTTGGTGTTCTATTTGCGCGAACTGTTATAAGGCAGGCGGAATGTTATACGGCAGGCCGGGTTTCCCTTTAAAGGTTATTGACCTCTGGAAGTCTATCCATGTGTAAGTACGAACATCCGACTGCTGTACGCCCATCCGCAATATTTTTTCTATAGTATTTTGTTTTTAATTGGTTTAAAACACAGGCGAGGTCTTAGCGATCAACTCTGAGCCTTCCTTTGCCTATTGCATTAGCAATGAATTTATTATTATTACAGGCCGTAGTTAGCTGCAGAACCGTACGTTTAATGCCCCAACCAAGTAAAGTACAGAATAAAAAGTACATTTTCGCAATTTAACGCGCGCGGGATTTTTTTATATTTTTTATTTATTTATTTAACAATAAAAAGGAGTGACGCAGCCAGTTATTATTGATGCGGGCGCTTATGAGAAACAATGTTATTTTTTTTTCGCGGCCTAAAGCTGGGAAGGGAGCTTCTTTAAGCTAAGGCCGGCTGAGGTAGAAATCACCAGTATTTACAAACTGGCTCAACGCCAAGGGATGGAGTATGAAGCGATAGTTACAACATGGGCACGAGCACGTATTTGCATGTGTATTCTTAAACCCCAAGGTATACTCGGAATACCAATTGAACAATTCAGAAAACCATGGATTACCTCGGATTACTGGATTATTACAAGGAATACTTCGGATTACTGGATTATTACAAGGATACTTTGGTTTAACAGATAACTAAAAGGAATACTTAGATTACTGAAATACTTCGGATTACTGGATTACTACAAGGAATACATCGGATTACTTCCAGATTACCACTGATATTCTGAGTGGAATACCAGGGACTACTGAAGATTACTTGGGACTACTAATGATTACCATGGAATACTACTGGAATTCCAAGATTACCTGAGGATTACCAAGGAATACCGAGGATTACTTGTGGATTACCAAACACTTGTACACCGCATAACCAAAGTTGATACCTCCTTCCCCTCTTACATTACGTAACTAAGTTCGATAAAAATTCGAGCATAAATAAGGCTTACTTTTGGGTCTGAGTTGTTGTTAGTTGCTCAGGGTCCAATCCAGAATGATTTGATCGGAACGAGTTTGATTCCAAAACCTGAATGACCCCACTGCGGCGAGTCTCACCTTTTAGGGGTGAGAGTTGGGGGTGACTCCAGCAATGATGTCGAAACCAATCTTGCCCTTCCTGTTGCTTTGAAGAATGCCCCGACGAGGGTCTTCAGATAAACACCCCGCTTCCGCGAATTGAGGGGAATGTCTGAATGATTGAAGGTTCCCCGAACCGTCCCAACCCCTAGGGGTGACTCGAGAGGCGGCCGAAGAGAGAGAGATATGGACATTTATGTTACTTTCGTGAGAAAAAAATAGAAGAAAAAAACTCAAACCCAACAAGCGTACAACAATTAAGTAAATAGTGGCATACGTACATTATGGTCACACATTTTAAAGAGCGTATAGGTGTTATAATAATCGTCGTGCAAAAAATATTTTACCTTTTTATAAGCCTTTCTAATCGCCGCTATGAAGAGCTTAAAACAATTTCTTCACGATGGAATGAATTTCTTCAATTTGTTAACGTTTTATTTTGTGCGCATAAATTTGACAACTACTATGGTCAAAATTTTTAAAACTGTTTTCCGCGACTTGAAATCAACTTCTAGTGTCTTCCGTGCAATTAAAAGTACGTTTTTTTTCTGGAATTGTAGGGCGTGATTATGGGGTTAACTTGTTCCTAATCAGACAGTACTAAAGTAGGGATAAAACACTGCGGCCAGAAGCACGGAGAGAATAAATAAAACCTTATATTTCGGTATTGTAGGTGTCAGGATTCGATACCTTCATCAGAGTACAATAACAAGCAAAACCACCATGCATATTGTGCTTTACTACACTCATCAATTTATCACAGTACTAAAATTTATGATTAACACATACAAATAAAAAATACACACACACAAACATATGGATTCCATTTCAAATTTATTTTTCATAATGCTAAAAATTCCTGCCATCCAAACCTAAGATCAAACAGGTAACAGTGTATACACATGTAACCTTCAAATGCTCCACTACACGTCTAAACATTCCTTTTCTTATCTTTACGAATATGCTGTAAAATGAGGCAGTAATAAGGTGTTTATTATTGTTAGCGACCTGATTGTGTAATTAGTTTTATCCGATCTTGCAGAAACAACATTCAACGGACTTAGCGCCACTCAAACCACACCCTACGCTAATCGGCCTAATTTATTTCTGCTTATCTGGCAAATAATGATGGCTCTGGTAAGTCTAAATTTACGAAAATGTATTTCAATAGCGCTATACACTTGGGACAAAAAATAATCAGACATTTTAATTATGCAACCTTTGCTTCATATCATAGTCCGGAGGATATATCCCCAAATTAGACGAAATTGTGCATTTTATCATAAAAGCATGAAACTTCGCAGGATAGTTGTTTACATCAACTTAAGACTTTTAAGCGTTGTAGGCATTCTTCTGAATTATTATGAGCCACCATATTGGAAATGGGCAGCCAAATTGGCAGTCAAATTAAGTTTTTTTTCTCATAACTCCTGAACGAATCAACGGATTTGACTTTTCTTTTTTTTTTTCCGTTGTTCGTAATTAATTTTTTTTACCAAAAAACTGAAATAACTTTTCATACGACCAACCATTTTAGCTGAAAATCTTAATTGTAACTACTGTTACACGGAATTCAGTGTTATACGGTCGGAATATTTCTTATTATACGATTTGCTTACTTATGGCTTAATAGGCCCCAGAATTTGTGATTTTACTTTGAAGTAATTAGTACAAAGATGAAACCAATGGTATTCGCCTTTGGAAGCAATTGTAACAACATATCAAAATTATACTAAAATACGATTAATGGAAACACGCCATTTGCCGAATTCGACACTTTCAACGTTATTTATTGAAACACTGAATTCCCTTTCACAGTTAGAAAAATACACTCTTCCTTTATTGTTCTTCTTGAAATATCCTTTCCAATGACACCAAACATAACCGGAAGTGATACTAATGTATTAGTGAAAGGACGCCATTTGCTTTTCAAAATGGCATTTGAATACGGCACTTTGAATTCCCTTTCACAGTTAGCGAAATTACATCCCATGCCTTTATTGTTCCTCTTGAAATTACCTTTCCAATGAAATAACAAACACAACCGGAAGTAAGTATTGGAAGTGGTATGAATGAATCATTATGAATGCATAGTATATGCCGTAATGTAAATAATAGGTTTTTTATAGGAATTGTTCACTTTTTGTGAAAAGCGTTAAGCTTGATGTGGATGCACATGAAGGATAACTTGAAAAAAAGGTATATGATATCAAGTTCAACTCCCCCCCCCCCCCCAAGGAAGTGGGGGAGGGGATGACTTACTCTCCCCCAAACGGTTCTCTGGCTGTAACGCCTTAACCATTAACAAATCAAAAGCATAAACTGAAGCAAAGACGTTCAACACACAATTCTGGACAGGAAAGGGATTAAACATCTTTTACGTAAGAGCAACCTTTGAACCACAGTCGTATTTAAAGTATTATCACCCTTAATTCACATCGACGCTCCTATTTGGATTGGTTGTTATAGTGATTTTCGTGTTCTAAGTGCTCTTGCAAGCCCTTTAATAGCTCGAAATGGTCGTGCGTTGAATTTTCATAAAGGGTGGAATCTATTCTTTTCATCAATCCTAACCGAATTTTTTTTACCTTAGGTAGGGTCCGTCCTACACCTACTGAAAGGCGAAGAGGTAAGGCATAGTGGCGAAAGTGTATGGTGATTTTAGAATTCAAAGTGCTCTTGCAAGCCTTCTAATAGCCCGAAATGAACATGCTTAGGATTTTCTGAAAGGTGGCGATCTATTCTTGCCATCAATCCTAGCCGAAAATTGTTTCGCTTAGATAAGGACTGTCCTACACCCGTTTAAATGTGTAGCTGTAATTGGTGTAGCGGTTAGTTTCAATTTCAAAGTGCCATTGTAATGCTCATATTTGTATTCTTATCTAAGCTAAAGAATTTTGGTTAGGATTGAAGGAAAGAAAAGATCCATACCTTTCAGAAAATCCTAAGCATGTGCATTTCGGGCTATTAGAGGGCTCGCAAGAGCACTTTGAATTCTAATAATCATTATATGCTTTCGCCGCTTACGCCATTACCTCTTCGTCTTTAAATGGGTGTAGGACGGTCGCTATCTAAGTTAAACAATTTCGGTTAGGATTGATGGAAAGAATAGATCACCACTTTTCAGAAAATCTTAAACATGTCCATTCGGTCTGTTTTTCAGAGTTATGGAAAACAAGGAATTTGGGCGCCATTTTCCAATATGGCGGTTCATAGTGATTGAGGAGAATGTCTACAACACTGAAATTCTTAATAATTCTAAGTAAACAATATTACTGCCAAGTTTCACGCTTTTATGATAAAACTGCACAATTTTAGACTATTGGGCCGCGGCCGCCATTTTCCAATATGGCGGCTCATAGCAATTTAGGAGCATGCCTACAACATTTAAAATTTTTAATTTTGATGTAAACAGCATTCCTGCCAAGTTTCATGCTTTTATGATAAAAATGCACAATTTTTGGTATATCCTTCGTACTATCGTGACTATTTAGCCACACTCTACACCCTAACTCGTTTTACCATTAAATACCGAAAAGAATTCGGGGAGAAAAGAAACTAAAAGACCGATTATGGATCACCAATCCTTATTAAGCGATTAATTTGATTCTGTTTGGCATTAGTACATCAAGCCAAAATACCCAAAACGGTGACAAAATAGCCCCCCAAAATTTCAAAATTTCGCACAAAAACAGAACATCCCCTCCCCCAGTACTTTCTTCGGTTATACAAAAACCCCATAAGTATAGAGGGACCTGTCAAGTGTTCGCCATAGAAAGTAAAGATATCATGCAGAGCCAAAATGGCTGCCATCCCAAGTTTGTGGTCCGAACCATGATCAGTTAAGAGTAACTGACAATCATCGAGCTATCAGTTAAGATTGAAAACAAAAAATGACCGGAAGAAGCAATGACATGTCCGAAAGCACTGCACAAATTTAAGATAGGTAGTTTAGAAGACCGAGTGAGCTTCTGCGGGAGAGATGAAGTAGTTCGATTTGCTCGCTCGGGTGTTAACGACACCTCTTACAATTAGGCCTCTTTTAGGAGATTATCTTTTCTTAAGATTTCTGCGCGAATGTTAGCTCCATGTTCGACTACTTTCACTCGCACGTACCCCTGATTAACAAAGAACATTTTCCACTGATGAAATGATAATACAACTAACTCGTTGCCTTGCTTCAAAACAACGGAAATCTCTTTCGATCCGCAGTTCTCAACTTCCAAACTCTGCGTAGCGTCAAAACGGAACGCAACACTCTGCAAGCCGATGTTGTCACCGCGCAAAATACAGTCATTCACGAGTGGCATCAAGCTTAAAAGTTTTTTCCAAGTTTTTTCATCGTAGATGATTTCCCCAAGTTGATCGTTCTGAACCTTCAGGACGTGGACAAAGGCGTAGCCGGCTTTATTATTGATGTGGACTGCAGTTAGAGGGTCGTTTTCAAGAGTCAGCAAATCGACCATCTTGGCTGTTGTGTATTTTCAGACTCGAAGACCAGATCTTCAGACTAAATTAACGACACGGTTTACAGTTGAGCAAGCTTAAGAAGTTCCGTTAGGCAACCTTTGCCAGTGGTTTTTTTTATTAGGTACAATACGTTGAGATTCCAAAGGTGAAGTAGACCGGGGTCCCGAAATATGACTCCTGACTTTCTGAAAGGAAAAAAAAAAACACTAATTAAAATTACTGACTTACTTAACGCTTACCTGGCTAATTAGACAAGTGTTATTTCGAGCTACTCATTTATTGATGAATGTAACCGTTTAATCAGCCTTAAAGATGGGTTGCCACCAAATTAAAGTTTGCAGCATCTAGACCATGCGCAATGGCTGTTTGCCGTGACGTCACCATGAGTTAGCCAATGACGAACGAGAACAACGGCTGTTTGGCCGTCTGATTGGACTAGCCCAGTCATGTGATATGCACGTCACAGCAAACAGCCATGGTGCGTGGTATAGCGCTTGCTCGCACCAACCAAAGGAATGCGCAAAGAATCATCTTTTAACACAACAAACAAGCCACATCATGAACTGTGATGCAAGCCTCTAGTAAAAACAGGCGCAGCTCGGTCCCTAACAGTGGTCGATCCTTTTAATTACCCTTGGAGCAAAGAGGACATTCCCACCTTTCTATTGAACCTAATTGGAGTCTCATATGTCAATTAGAAGCATCACAACATCAGTTGAAAGTTAATAATGAGCGAATTAACAAATTGCAAACCCTCCTTAAGTATTGAGTAAAGATTTGGTATGGCCTCGTGCTCCTTTGGAGCAACATGTAAAGACTAACGATGTTACGGCCACCAGATGGCGCCACGGTAGAATATAAAGAAAATACAGTGCACTGTCTAGTGGCAGTAATATCGTTCACCTTTACCGCTTGCTCCAAGGTGCATGAGGACTATACAGGGTGGCCCATAAAAAACGCAACAGCAAACCTTTTCCAAGTCCAAACTTTTTTGTTAGCACCCTCCAGAACCTTAAAGGGTCAAATGACGTCGGGGCTTCGGACGAAAGTCTAATAGAAAATCGTCTAATGGGTTAATTGTCTAATATCTGTCTAAATAAAAAATCTCGAAAATCATCTAAACGGAATATCGTATAATGGCTAAACGTTTAACTGGAAAATAATATACCTGCAGTTTCTAGTTATACATATAGCTGCAGCGAGCGCGGAGGCTTGAGCGAGGCCGGGACGTTAGACGATTTTCCATTATACGAATTTTTCGTGTCAGACGATTTTCCATTATACGAATTTCATGTTAGACGAAAATATTCGGAGAGCAGCCCAGTCCGACAATCCCCCTCCCTATCTTTTACAATGAATAAACTAGCACGGTGGGGGGAAGGGGAGTCATGGGTTTCCGTACCCCCCCCCCCCTCCTCCCTTACCGGAGGCAGACGTTCTTGGGGAACTTGGGGGCATTTCCGTCCTCCATTTCGGTACCTTAGGAACGTTTTATTCCTCAAAGCCCAAAAAAGTTGAAAAAAAAAAAACTAAATGGTATTAGTGAGCTAGTCCATTAATTATATTCAACAACTTCTCCGCCCTAACCCTTAAAGTGGCACTATCACAGATTTAAAGTAGGCAAAATCTGGCAACATTTAGCGCTCTCTAGTACTATCTAGCACTTGCTTGCACCAAGAGAAGGAATGCACTACGGCAAATCTTTCAATGAAACAGAGGAGCCACGACCTCATTAATTACTGAGTGAAAATTTGGTACGTCCTCGTTCACCTGGGATCAAACCATACAGGTTATCAATATCACTGCCGCTAGATGGCGCCACGGTATTTCCCTTTTCAATCGATGGATAGTGCCACTTTAATGTCGTCCATTCCACAGTGGTACTGTGGTCCGTAAAACGCATGCTGCGGTAGGGGTGTCCTTAAATCGTGCTATGGTAGAGAAGTCCACAGAATTAAATCGTACGACCAATAAGAAAACTTTACGGCTGCTGGGGATATTTTTTCCAGGGGATATTTTTTCCTAGATTCACTTGCACATCCCTCCCCTCGCTAGACGCGGCCCTACAACCTTTCTGTTGCCAAGCGACAAGATGGGACCGATGTGGAAAACGTCCCATGACATATTTGAAAAAGGAACAAAGATGATAAAAACGACAATGTTCTCACTTAAAAGCATTCAAAGAGGTTTTTTTTACACCTCCTTCATATCGAGATTCATAGACAACCTGAACATTTTTGTGATGGAAGATCGAGGGGTTGGGGGGCACCAAGAGAAAGGCCATTTGTAGAAATTTCCAATGCTGAAAGTGTCATTTTTTGGGCTCCAAATTCTGTTTTTCCTCTGTTTTGGTCAATTTGTTTCTGAACCCTCACCCTCGATAGGGCCTAAAAATTCATGATCCCCAAGGTTACTCTAAAAATCACGGGTCCCCAGGAATTTGCTCCAACGTTCCCCTCCTACTCCCCACAACAGTAAATCCCACACCAGTCCCAAAAATTCAGAATTGGTGAATATTCCAGCTGAGATTTGCTGCAGCGTAGTTTCCTTTTTGAGCTTCTCACACAGTATACACTGTGCTTCACTGCCTGACCAATTTCCCTTGCAGTGAAGTTTATTTGCAGGAAGTGGATTTTGTACATAACACTGGCATTTCTGCATGGATATTCATTCTGTTTTTTTTTTTTTTTTATTGGCAGTAATGATTTCCTACAACTTTCAAATTTACTCTGGTGATCTACGGTGCTTACTTTGGAAGTTAACAACATGATAACCTTGACGGAAGTGGTCAAGGTCATTGTCTACACACTCATCTGATTCCCTGTTGTTTTATCATTATTACTGTTTGTGATACAGTTTGGCACTTACATCCCTATCGGGAAGTGAAACATCAGTACCAACATATCCAACAATTTATTTATTGGCTGTGTCTCAGGTCCCGGTGATGGGATCCAGTTTATAAAGACTCGGGTCCTGGTGAATTCGTTGAAAACTAGGCCTTCATCGTGTTAAAGTGAACCTAACCAGCCTACCTAACCTGACCTAACCTAAACTAAACTAACCAAACCTAACTAAACCCGGCAACGCGTCCAAATAGGCTTGAAACAGTTACGGCCCAACCGGGACTAGAGACACTGCGTTATTTATTTATACCTGTTAAACCTGTTCTTTCACTGGCTCACTGATTCGTTAAGGACTACCGTCCTAATGTTTGATATCGGTAGGTTATAGTAGCACTTTAAATTTTTTCCCGAACACTCGAGCCGAATAGTCCCAAAATAATCAAATACCCCTGATGTAAAATACTCAAAAATAGAAACACTGCCTGAATTCGATCAATTTATTCATACACCTTTTTTGCTTTAAATTTACACAAATTCCAAAAATAAGATTTTATCCCAGAATAATTTTAGCCCTAAATCCCAATAATCAGAACATTCAGTTTGCTAATTTTCCCCAAAATCAAACAAATCAATAAACAAAAATTGCTTCCTGTATCAGTACCCCATGCGCACTAATCATATAGTGATTTCACACGGAATAATGTTTGCGTGCTATGCCATGCCATGCCATGCCGCGCCCGCGGATTTCACACGGAATAATGTTTGCGTGCCGTGCCGTCCCATGCCGCGCGCAAGCGAGCCACGACGGCCGCTACGCAACAACCGGCCAGCTCGGGCTGGCGCTGCTCGGCACGCTTTAATTATTCCGTCTGAAATCCGAACGCACGCCGTGCCGCGCTGCTGGAAATGCTAACAAAGCTTCATTGTAGTTAAAAATTTCCCGCCACCGGTTGTTGTCAAAACAAGGAGGCTGACAACAGCCGCTTATAATTAAACCGTCTGAAATCAAGTCGCGCTGGCTCTCCACAATCTGCTAAAGAGGTAATCAGCCCCCAGCCCGAGACGAATTATTCCGTGTGAAATCACTAACAGTTTAATCCTCCACTGACCTGTGTTTCCTTTGCGAAGCTGCAGATCTTGCTTCCCGGCTGGACTGGAGCACACACAATTTTTTAGAAGTCCTATACCGCGAAACTTTGCTTCAGGGTCTAAAGTTCACACCCAGGGAAATTATTTTTCAATGATGTTCAATAGTTCGAATTTTCAAAGTCCAATCATTACCTTTAAAAGTTGATCACTGCTGTAAAGTCCAATCACCGGTGCCAAAAGTCAATCACTGATGCTAAAAGTCAATTACTGATGCCACCGAAAGTCACTTTCCTAATCGCGAAACCCACCAAGGGTCCATCCTGGTCACTCTATCGCGAAAGGCCCCAGTCCTATTTCCTATGCCGAATGTTCAACTTTCCAATTTAAGCGAACAAAGACAAAGAAACGCGGCTAATCTCAAAACACAGACGAAAAACCAGAGCAGCTTCTTCAACAGATGTCAGGAACCAAGTGTCCGAGAGAGCGGAGGCTCAATTTTCGCGCCTCGAGTTATCTGACGTCACGATTTTAATGACGTCTTTCATTTAAACCAACCAATCCAAAAGCTGATAACATTGCGGCCCGTACGATGCTACACTCTGTCGGTAAAATTTAACCGGTTTTCTTTCATTTTTTGCTTCTTTCTGACAAGAGATGGCGCCAGCCTCGCGCGCGCAACAAGTGAAATTTGATACCCCCCATGCCAAAAATACCCTAAAATAAACGGATGCGTGCTGTGTCTCCAGTCAAGCAGAAAAACACGATATAATCTATTAAATTCAGCAACTCGGGTTCTAAATAAGATACAGACATGTGGTTTGCTTTAAACTATTACCAAGACCACTAGCTTTCCAATGACATGTAACACCATAATAAAATATTTACTTTTGCCAAAGTTGTCTTAACGGTCTAAATTAGGGCACTTTCCCGTTAAATTCAAAGTCTTTTAAACAAATTTTTCTACCAAAATATTGTGGAACTGTAGTTCTACTCCATTGTGTTTCGGAAGTACGACCTTGGCATTTTAATTTAGGGAAAAAGCGGATTTTTCTTCATTATTCATCTGTAATTAAATTTTAATCAATTTTGCTAGGCACTAACTATGAATGGGTAACCCATATAATCTTATCAAACTATTTCGGACGTCATTTGACCTTTAATAAACGTTAATTTGTATTAAATTCCAGTTTTTCAGCAAAAACGGGAAATTAGGCCTACAAATAAATCGTATATCCAACACACAAACATACAACGTAATACAAACGAACACTAAACAGAGGAAAACACAAAGTCACTTTAAAGTGGAGTCTCACACAACCAATTTACCTCACTTTTAGTCACTCAATTCAGTTATTAATTGAAAATTAATGCCTTCAAACCAAATTCCAATGTCAACAAATCAATAAAAAAAATATCCAATAAATGAATGAACAGTAAATGTGTTCCACGGGGGTTTAAATCAAATAATTTTGGTATGTAGGCTAACAAAGAAGGAATTTCACTTTTTATCCAGTTAAATCCAGTTGTTGCACCTTTAAAAATTACACAGGGATGAAGCCAATCTATAATTGTCTACCAATCTCGAAAGTTTGTTGCGGGCGGAACGATCGCTAATTGCCGATTATTGACATAATACTTGCAAATATTTTATAACGAGGTCGGAACTTGGCTTTCTACAAAAATTACTTCTACTCAAATTTAATCCAAAATATTAATACCAGTGATTCCTACATTATATAGGTATGTGCCAAGACACCTTTTGTTTCTTAATTTTGACTTTTTATAGGTTAAACCAATTTTTTTCTCTTCAGAATGTTACTACGGTAAGGTTTCCTCCCGTGATGGGCTTGGCTGGCCAGCTGCAGCAATAAATTTCGCTAAGTGCTCTGTGACAGTTCTCTTTCCTCAGCCGTTGCGCCCACGCAGAATGGGACCATCATGAAACCAGAAATACTTCGACTTACTAATTTTTTGACTGCGGTTATTATTTTTCGCTAATGATTATTAATGTTTAACTACTGATTAGTTCACTATGAAGCATTGTTAAGGATAAAAACACTAATTATCAACTTTGCACAGAACTCAACACCAAATTTCAAAGACAGAAGGCAATAAAACAAACAGGTAATGCACACAAATAATGCACAATTGTAGGCCTATACGCGAACGGCCTATCTTCGACACAGCTTGCCATCATAGCATTGGATGTAAACATTAGGTGGAAGTCCCGATTTTTGGAAACTAAGTTTAATTTGAATAAAAATACGGTTTAATCCTTAGAACAATTTCTTTCTTACTTTTATCATGAAGTTCGTTACTTAATCGATTGGTTACTAACTTATAGGCATTTTTCAAATTTGGAGTCGATGAACACAACTTTTCAGCAGAGGGGTAGGGAAGGAGATAGGAGGAGGGTGGGGGGGGGGGGGAGACGTTCAATAACCAAAGCAAGTTCTTCTTTCACAACACTCAAACGGAATTCCTTTCAGTAGATTGTCCCTTTAAGGCAGTACGCTAACAAATTATTTTTTTCAGTTACGTTCTCAAATTGTTCATGTACTTCGAATATTTTTTTCTGCCTTACTTCGGTATTTTGACCAATGGCGTACCCGTGTGCGTGTCATAAGCCCTTTAAATAAATGAAACTGCGCTGGTAATTATCGGTTACGGCTTGCATTTCTATGGGAATGGCAACTGACCAATGGGACTGACCAACTGACCAATGAGGACTTTATTACTCTCGGAGTGCTGTTATTTCACACCAAATCTTACCACACCTTCCTTGGCAACGTTCTGAGGCTTATGTGATAACCACTCACCTTTTGTGCTCACCAACGCCAACAAATACTAATTAGGCTATTGTAAATAAAAATTCTTTAAAAATAAATCTGTACTGTACTATGGTTAAAATTATTAAAGGGGGTCGTCCACTGCGATCCAATCTCAAAGCTCAAATACACCTTTCAAAGCATAGAATAACACATTTTGAGTTCGTGCTCCCTTGATATAAAAAAAAAAAACAAACAAACAACAACAAAATATTCTTATGCATTTCTATGAAGTTCGCCAAATATGTATGTGGCGCACAAATACACAAAGTTAATTCCTTAAAAGCTCTTGGTTGTAATCCTTTAGTTATCGTGAGGGGGTGGAGAGCATCTTTAAACTATCAATTTTTCGAGAACGACTTCTGTTCTCTTTAATATTGGGTCAAGCAAACGTAACACCTGTAAATTCGGTTTTATTTCACTTCATTAATTTTTTACTTTATTAATTTTTTAACTTGACTTATTAGTTCACCAAATAGATTTACCTGGGTCGCAAATTTCTTTGAGGGACTGAATTTCTTATTTTTGGATTCAACCAATTCCTTTAAGGAGACATATCAAATAAAAACACTGTTTATACTTAAAACACTAAAAAATACAATAATACACTAAAACGTAGGAATTTCCAGTTTTTTAGGCTTTTGCTGGAAAAGTTCGAATTTTTATGGAATTTTTTATCTTTCTTGCTGTCATAGTTCGTTCTATCTTTATTTTCATGGATTTTCACAAATTTGCAAATACTCGCAGACATGCAAATACGCAAGTTCAGAATCATGGACTCTGTCCCTTACTCTCTCCACCGAACGAGATGCAGAGTTCCATAACTCGGTGCTTGAGTGCTCTTCGACGTTAACGACCATTCACCCTCTCAGTCTATTTAGCTCCGGCGCACCCAGAGAATTATTTTGGTATTAATGCGGAATTATAATTTTTACTAAGCGTTCTGGGTGGGATTTTCGCAAATTTCACTTTCTTTCGTCTTCAATACACAAGTGTGAACACACCTGTGCACACACTCTTCCAGTAGTTCGGTTATTAATAAAGTTATCAGTTTTCAGATGGATGTAAAGTGCGCTAAATAGTTTAACCCTTCCTCGGTTCTGAAGTGGTCCAAATGGGGGGAAGAAACTAGCCGTCAACTTCCAGTCCGTAGAAAAGTCTTTTTTGTTGAATAATTTTAAATTAATGCAATTTAATTATTGGGACGCTGGTTTCCAGAAATGTCATTACTGGGAATCTTTTAAAAGTTCTCTGCAGACACTCTATGGCTATAGGTACTGTACACTGGAAGACATTTTGGAGGTAGCCGAATTCGCCCAATTTTGAACCTGATGCACGGTTTGGTTCAAATTGCAAAGTTTTGGGTTTAAACACACAGTTTTTGGGTAGATTGATTTGTTTTTTCATCACATGGGCTAAATATACTCAAAATCAAGGAAAACAGTTCTTCCAGAGTTCATGACGTGAATACAGAAAGCTCAGGGAATGTGTAAGTAGGTGTGCGGCTCGCAATTGGTAAGGGGTCACTCTGTTTTAGCTTAGAGCGACCTCCAGTCTTTATGGCAGCATGCACACCCCATTGTACGCTTGTAGGCTACCTTCGCTTGGTTCTATTTTTTATCATCACAGTTCTGTTGTATGCCTCTCTGTTTGGACTTAGAGAAGGTTAGCTCTAATTACGGTACTTTTAGTGTCTTTTGAAACGGGGGGGGGGGGGGGGCGATATTCTTTCTTACTCAGTTCATTGTAATAGCTGCTTAGGGAATGGCCTTTGTCACGAAGTCACTCTGCTCTCAATCAGCCGCAATAGGTCTCAGTTCAATCAACACATGGGGGGAAAAACCGGCAATGGCACTTACTCACTCTATTGGCGTGGGACCAGGGTTCAGGTGTTGTTGTGGTGGAGACACCTCCACAGTATCAACTCACTTGACACTTAGTTTTTAAACCTGGTTTTAAAAGGGTGTCAAACATTCGTGTGTCTGAAGCACAGAGGTGCGAGGGAGGATACCTTTTCTGCAAACAAACAAATCAAAGAAATTACATGAAGCATGGATCGACGCCAATGGAGTGAGCGAAGCGAACTAGTGGCCAATATAATGAACTATAAAATTCTAACAGATACAGAGCCTGATTAGGGCTAAAAATCAATCGGTTTACCAGCTGAGCATTCATTGTATGATGTCCCTATATGCCCGACCACGATAGAGGGATAATGACGAATGTCAAAGTCTAAAACAAAACACGTGGACTTCTGGTTTTTGCCAGCTTGTCATTGTTATTCTCTCATTAGCCATTCACATGATATCGGCTCGTAACACTTTAGTTGCCCCACGCTGTATATCTACGATGGCCCTGGAGGCTCACTTCATTAATATTTCATACTTCGTACATATACAACGACGAACTTCACACATACAGCTATGAACTTCATCCTTATATCTGCAAACTTCATACCTCACACATACAACTATGAATTTCACACATATATCTACGGTGGCCCAGGAGCTAACTTCATTCATATTTTATATTTCGCACATACAACAATGAACTTCGCACATGATATATCTATGAACGTCATACTTTTCACATACGGCTGTGAACTTCACACATGGCTGTACACTCGATAGTGGCCCTCCACTCTCACTTCGTTCGTATTTTAGACATCGTACATACAAGGATGAACTTCACTCATACATCTGTGAACTTTACACATATATCTATGGTGGCCGTGGAGGCTCACTTCATTCATAATTTATACGACGTACATATAAATTACATCTATGAACTTCATACTTATACAGGGTGGTTGGTCCAAAAGTTGGGTTTAATGAATAAATCCCAAATGATACCAAATACCCTTAAAATAAGATAGCAGTAATAATTATAGAACAGCACGGAATGAGATGAGTGTAAGGACTTCTGTCAAGGTCATCATGTTGTTAACTTCCTAACTAAGCACTGTTAGATCATTAGTGTAAATTTTGAAAGTTGTAGGAAATCGTTAAACACTGCTAACCCCCCCCCCCCCCCCCCCAAAAATTTAAAAAAATGAAAATTCATGCAGAAATGCAAGTGTTATGTACAAAATACACTTCCTGCAAATAAACTTCACTGCAAAGGCATCATTTCGCACTTTCATATTAATATTAATTACTAACAAAAACGTCAAGTATGCCGTAAAAAAAGGGGGTTATATGATTGAAGTTTCACTTTACTTGTTAAAACGTACACGGATAAAATTTCGATGATTTTTAATTGAAATAATCAAATGTACAATTGAGAAATTGCATCTGCTCAATTGTACATTTGATTAGTCATCATTGTTCCCAAATCACTGAAACAGCATTTAAACGCTTAGCTATTGTAAATCGCTGTTTTCCTGCTTGCGATCTTAAAACCAAAGTTTGGGCCTTCAAAGTTTTTGTGCGTCCTATCCTGGAATGTGCAAGCCCGGTTTGGTCGCCTTACTTGCTGCAGGACATCGACAGAGTAGAATCTGTCCAGCGGAGATTTACGAAGTCCTTACCAGGATTACGAAATCTCACCTACATTGAGCGCTTACGGTCTGCAAGATTGGAATTACTTGAACTTCGACGCCTAAAGACGGATCTGATTTTGACTTTTAAAATTATCCATGACAAACTTCCTCTAGCAGTTCCTTTTTTTGAGCACAATAATATGTGCTTAACACGCGGCCATTCACTTAAACTCAGAAGTCAACCAGCACACTTAAACTGTCGTGTAAACTTCTTTTCCCATCGTGTGGTTGAGGTTTGGAATGCTCTGCCCGAGTCTGCTGTCTCCTCTGCTACCATTGATAAATTTCGTGCGGAATTAAACAACCAAAATCCATCGAGGTTCTTGAAACGTAAACCATGTTGGTTTTAATTTTATTTCGTAACTAGTGTGTTATGGCTTCCTGTGCTTCCAACAGTTGACAATTGGCAACATAAAAATTTGCCATGCTTTATACAATTTTGTAATTACCTCGGTGTCGCGCTCTAGTTCTGGTGTTGCCCATTTCTCGACTCATGTTTTGTTTCTTTTTCTATTTTTTCCCTTAATTGTACGCTGTTTTACTAGGCTCGCTGTCAGTGACTTCATTGTCCTTTCGTGTCCTGTTGCTCCCGCAACGAATTATTATTTATTATATTATTATATATTATTTCAATTAAAAATCATCCAGATTTTATCCGTGTACGTTTTAACAAGTACAGTGAAACTTCAATCATATAACCCCCTTTTTTATGGCACACTTGGCGTTTTTGTTAGTAATCCGTGTACCTTTTGTACGGCTATGGCGTCGTGCTACAAAGGTTTATGTATGCGTTGTAATGGTAAAATGGCAGCCGATGTGAATGCATTGATTGTGGAGTTGAGAAACAAGAGGTGATAACGGACAGTGAAATAAACTTCGGGTTGGTAACAGAGGAGGTGTTTGCGCAGGTGATGCGTGTGGCAGAGAAGCGTGGCATAAGTGAACGGCGGGTAAGAGACTACGGAGTTGATACGGTCATGAAAGGGAGACTAGCAGAGGCGAGGCATGTGAAGCAAGATGGCGGAGTAACCATGCAAACGGCGGGGATGCAACCAGCTCAAGGGAGTGCCCCAAGTAAAGTGAGTGGAAGTGAGGCGGCTGTACAGGCTGTAAAACTGTTCAGTACGGCTGTAGCAGGGCAGCCAAACATGAATTGGGGAGAAAGTGAGGTGGAAGAGGTGGGAGCTGAAGAGGAGTGGCGTACTAATGAGCGATCGTGGCATTTGCAATCCCTGAAACACCCCCCTGGGGCCGGCGCCTGGTGAATGTACGCGTGCCAAAATCTGTTGTGATGATTTGTGCCCCAGCAGGACGGCTCTACTCCATTGCACAAATATACCTTGCTGTAGGGAGTATGGTGGGTGAAGAAGAAATTGCTGCTGTAGGCCCACTGCGGGTGGGCTACGCATTTGAGGTGGAGCTAAAGTCTGTGGCAGCGAAATTGAGATTGCTGAAAGCTCGGCTGGACAGTGGAGCTGTTTGACTTGCATGAGCAAACGTTGCAAGCTAAGCTCCACTGGTTGCCACGGGGATTACGCCGCAGGAAGTTGCTGCAAGCTTAGCGCGTATTGCTATTCTTGAGAGTAATGAGTTTGAAAAATTCCAGATGCGTGGCAGAGCTGTGTGTGAAACGACGGTGCATCAGATCATGCTTCGCCTGAGAGAAGGCATTACGATAGAAGATGTGCCAAACGTTGTGTCGGTGAAAGGCATCCCGACGCTTATTTTAGTCAAGGATCGAGCGCCTCAATGCTTGCGTTGTTCGATGCGTGGGCACTATCGTCGTGCATGCCCCAGCCAATTGTGTGACACGTGCGACGCCTGGTATGACCCGCCGCACCTGTGCCCTCATCTCCAGGCCATTGCGCAAGCGAAATTGATGCAATGAGCGGCGCAGCCTCAGCAGCAACAACAGCAGCAGCCGCGGCCGGGAGTAAGTGGTGGAGGGAGTGCTGTGTCTTACAGTATGCAGCCCAAGCAACAGATTCTTGTGCAGCAACGTCAGCCGAAGCAGCAGCAAAAGCAGCAACTTCAGAAGCAGCAGCAGCAGCAGTAACGGCAACTGCAGCAGGGTGGCAGTGATGGGGTTCAAAATGGTCTGGGCCATCCTACCTTAAGCACCAGTGCCCCTTGCCTCACGGTTGATTTGGATGAAGTGGAATCGCAGCGAAAAAAGGATTTGGAAAATGAAGATTGCGGACGGAAAAGTGGGAATATGGAAGAAAGACAAACACGTATGTTGCTTGAGGAGCAGAGCAATGTGAGTGATGGACCGTGGCTTACTCCGCCGCCGAAACGAAAACGCATGCGGAAAAAGTCCATTGAGTCTGCGGTATCGGCGTCTTCGGTATGTTGTGAAGCGCAGGACAAGATCTCCATGATAGGACAAACTGATGATGAATGATGAAGATAGAGGCAGTGTAGATGACATCGGAATAGATCCAGTAGACATGAGAAGGGCAGGTGAGACTGTGTTGTTGCCTCCAGATGAGTGTGCACAGAAGCAAGTTGTAATGATGTCTGATAATGTGGGCCCACTTTCTAATAGCTCCTCCACTATGTTTGTAGACAACAGCCAAAGTATAGTCAGTTGTAGTGGAATGGAAGAGGGACAGGAAACGAGGGAGGACTTTAGTTAGGGCCCTATAGTATAATTCGCAATTCAATCGGCTTATAAAATTGTTTCTTGGAATGCACGTGGCATTCAGCGAAAATTTGGAGAAGTTGAGATGCTATTGCAGCATGCATAAATTGTGGGTGTGCAGGAAGCAAATGGCATGCATGCCTTTGATGCCTCAACCTGGAATGCGGATTTTGTTTACTCGGGTATTAAGGTGGGAGTTTTTGTACAACGGGCGGTCCCGTTGTAAATATTAAACATTCTATAGCAATGCAGGTCCAGGGAGTTGATGCAGTTGCCATACGCGTGTTTATGTCGTGTCAATGGATTACGATAGTGTTTGTTCATGTCACTGGCAATCCATCTGTTGATGACTGGTCTCAATGGTTCAGGCAGTTCCCGGTGCCTCTAATTGTGGGAGGGATTTTAACAGTCATCATTATAATTGGGGATCTTTACATGTTGATGCACGGGGTCTGCGGTTGGCTGACAGTATCGCTGGGCAAAATTTAGAGATCATGCAGGATGGTACTCTGACGTTTGTTCGCTGGCAGCAGGCTGAGGTCCAGGAGTCGGTTCTGGATTTTTTTGTCTGTTCGCGTTGTGTGGCTGTGGAATATACTTTTGATGTCTCCGACGACTTACGCGGCAGTGACCACTTCCCAGTGGCACTGTGTCCGCGTAAGAGAGTGGAGAAGGGAAGCGGTTGTACAGCGGTACTCAGCACTCACGTGGCTCCTAAACGTGTGCGCCAAAACGTCTGCAATGGAGTCTTTGGGGAATGGATTGGTGCTACTGCACGGAAGCGTGCCATGCTGCGGCATCCGCCTGCATCGAATCGGCCTGCATGGTGGACACATAACTGTACTATTTATTGCTCTGAGAGACAAGCGCAGGAGTTACCGGCAGTGGCGCAGAGCCCCAAGTGAGGAACGGTGGTTAATTTACCAGGGAGTTTCAGTAGAGACACATTATATTTTGGGGCAAGAGAAAGCGGCGTATGGAGAAAGGCTCTGCAGTGCTGTTGCGAAGTCGAACTCGCTTCATCAAGCGTGGAAGGCCTTGGGGCGGAGCAGTGGCAAAGTGGTGCAGGAATGGGTGTATTGTGCAAGTGCCACAATAGGCAATCGGGTTGTCTTGCGGCAAGAGCAGATGGCCGATGCCTTTAATGCCCGCTTTGCGAGTGTGTACAGCCTGGCTGCGGGTGTTCCGCCGCCAGCTCCAAACCCAGGCATGGTGTCTCATACGGGTGATGCTCCTTGGGATGTCTTAGAGTTCAAGGCGGCCTTATCAAAGTGCAGAGATTCAAGCGCTGTTGGCATTGATGGAGTTGGGTATGACACCTTGCGGCAATTATCAGAAGATAAGCATCGGTCGCTGTTGACTCTGTTTCAGCAGCTTCTGGATGGGTCTCCTGTTCCCCCAGCGTGGTTGTTCACGGTTCTAGTGCCTGTGCACAAACCTGGGACGAATAGGTCTGAGGAGAGCAATTATCGTCCAATTGCACTGCTGTCATGCATACGGAAGGTATATGAGCGTATGGTGATTAACCGGTTGAGCTGGCACCTCGAATATTATGAGTGTCTAGCGGGGATGCAATTTGGTTACCGTCCGGGTCGCAGTGCGCAGGACGTGGTACTGTTCCTACTTACTAGCATCCGTGAAGCATGGGCACAGGACAAGGTTGTCTTGGCGGTCTTTTTAGACATCAAGGCAGCCTACGACACTGTGTCCATAGCGTGGGTTAAGGTATCGCTGTTGAATATGGGGTGGGTGAGAGACTAGTAAACACCGTTGCTGCGCTTTTAGGAGAGAGGACTTTTGCAACTAGGATCAATGGGTACTGGTCAAAGGAAGAGACCACAGACAGAGGGCTCCCACAGGGGAGCTGTCTGAGCCCGACATTGTTCGCTATAGCCATCAATGAGGTTTTGGTGCAGATCTCCGCGACGGCCAATATTGTCTGCTATGCGGATGATGTTGCTGTCTGGTTTGTGGGGAATAGGTTGGATTTGATGACTGTGCAAGCGCAAGATACCCTGAATTGCATCCAAGGTCTGCTTGGAGAACGGGGATTGCTTCTGGCCCCGGCTAAAACAGAGGTGGTTGTATTTGCGTGATATGCGACGGTGCCAGCGGACCAGGTACAATTGTGTGTGGGCGACCAGGTTGTCAACCCCACATCGCATGTGAAATACCTGGGCGTGGTTCCGGATGCGGCATTGGATTGGTCGCTTGATGTGAAAAGGGTGAAAGAAAAGTTGCAAGTGTGCACAGGGGTGCTGCGTGCTCTGTGTATGGGTAGGAGTGTTACACGGGGGGCGCTTGTAGCCGTGTGTAGAACCTTTATGCGGTCAGTCATGGACTACCATCTGCTGTTTCTGGCCTCTTCGAAGAGGCATTTGCAGGTGCTGCAAGTTGTTACAAATGTCTGTCTGCGTGCAGTTACAGGCTGTATCACCTCCACTCCTGTTTGCGCCTTGGTTGAGAATGTAATGAGCCACCCATCGAATATAGGGCCAGGGAGCTCCTGGTGGCGTTGTGTTTAAGAAACCTGAGCCGGGGACCACTGGAACCAGTTGGGAGGATCTTGCACGATTATGGCAGGTTGACTGATAGGGCGAGAGCTATCTTGGGTGAGGCAGGGGCAGGGATCACCCTGTCGGGACAAGTGGCACCTGCTCCCTTGCTGGTTGCGAGAGCCCGTCCGCTTAGCCCGTGGATCTGGTGCCCTGAGCTGCTGCAAATATTTGAGCCAAACGCCACGGACTGTGATGTTTACTGCGATGCCTCGTTTTGTTGGAACAGTCTAACAGGGGGTTTAGGCATTGTGGTGCCATTGTTGAAAATCGCTGTGAAGAGGTATGTGGAAAATGTCACATCGAGTCTGGTCTGCGAGCTGTTGGCGCTCTCGGTAGCGTTGGATGTTGTTATTGATCTAGAGCTGCCCTCGTTCACGCTGCGCACAGACTCCCTGGCCAGTTACAGGCTTCTCCAGAGAGCGTGTGAGAAATTGGATGTGTCTGACCCAGTAGTTTACACGGTGCTGTGGAAATTTTGGGAGGTCTCCAGGAGGAGCAGAGTGGAATTTCGATGGGTAAAGGGACACAGCGGTGTGGCAGGGAATATCGCGGCGGATGGTGTGGCACGTGAAGCGGTTGTAGGAGAATGTCTAGTTGTGATTCCAGTACTGTCGCCCCAAATGCGTTAGACTGCTGTACGGCGGTGGGTGCTCTTGCAGTGGCAGAGAGACTGGGACGGGGCTACTGTCGCCAGAGGGTACCATGGGTTGCACCCAATCAGCGCGGCAAAGTCCTGCATTGACAAGTTGAGTTTCCAAGATGCAAAAATTGTTTCCAGGTTGAGGTTTGGGTATACCCGGCTTCGTTCGCATCTCTTTCGATATGGGTGGGTGGGTAGGCACGCCAAACTGCTCTTTATGCCGAATGGAGGAAACACCGGAGCATGGGCTTTCAGTTTGCCAGAAGTATGCACGGGCCCGTCGGCATTTAACAGTGTGGATCAGGAATTTGGAGACAATCCAGAAGCTGCTGTCGCATACGGATGGCAAAAACCCAGTGGTAAAATTGCGCACGGTAGCTGCGTTCTGTCGAGAGGCAGGCCTTGATATTTAGTGGTTTTCTGTCCCCCTCCTGGGCCCTCCAGCAAGACAACGCGGAGCATGGCATTGAGCGAGGAGAAGAGCAAGAGGTTGTGATCAGGGACTAGTGCAAGTTATGGTGTGAGGTAGTGTGCAGGACCTGCTGCAAGGAATGGTGCTGTAGGATGTGGTGTAAGGAACAGTGCATGGAGTGGAGCAAGGAAGGTGACAAGAGTAGGGTAAAATACGATATTGAATCAGCTATATACCCCCCACTTCCGGTCACGTGATAAAAGTGGGGGTAACGATGCACTTCCGGTCACCTGATGAAAAGTGGGGGTAATGGCATACTTCCATTTTTCATCAATCTGGAGGAGGGTGGAAAAGTGCTTTTTACTACCTTCTTACCCGGCTTTCGTCGATCTGGAGGAGGGTTGCTACGATACCACTTCCGGTTACCTGATAAAAGTGGGGGTAATGATGCACTTCCGGTCACCTGATGAAAAGTGGGGTTCTGGAGGGCTACCTTTTTTTCCGACTTTCGTCGATCTGGAGGAGGGTTGCTACGATACCCCTTCCTGTCACCTGATAAAAGTGGGGGTAATGATGAAAAGTGTGGGTCTGGAGGAGGGCAAACCTTTTTTTGGTTGTTTCTTCGTCAAGATTGTGGACGGTGGAAAAGTGCCTACCCTTCATTCGTTTTCGTCGATCTGGACCTTCTATTACATCAGTCACGAGATCAAAGTGGGGGTAACTTCCGGAGGAAAATACAGGATGTCAATCTAGAAGAGGGCGCCTTTTTCGTTAATCTGGAGGGAACTTTTATTTGTACCCCGCATATTTTTTAGACTCACCTAGGGAAGAAAGGGAATTGTAGGGATATGAAAAATTGTTTTCTTAATATAATAAAAGGAATGAAAAGTTTTCTTTCGAGAAAAAGAAAAATGAATTCAAAATCGTCGTTTATGTGTACGTATTGTGGAAATGTCTACGCAACTCGACAAGAATTGATCCATCATCTTCCCAACCATCGATCCAATCTTCGACCAGAGTGTTTACTCTTCGAAAACGAGTTGAAAGATATTGAAGGCGAAGTAACTTGCAAGTTGGTGCATGATGATACGCATCGAATTTATTTCCGCAAAATCGAATATCTCGATTCATCCCTAGCGCTCAATTTACTGTATTGTCCGCTCAAATTTCTTATTACGACTTGCTTAGATCAACTGACCAATTGTAAATTTCAACTGTGTTTAGAAGCAGATTTTAGCAGGGATTTCAACACAGTGCGAGCCTATTTCTGGTCCCTCTATACAGCTATTTACAACGAATCTGCCATTTCGAAAATCTTGGAAGAAGCTTGTAAAAAGATACAACAGTCCGTCGAAACTTTCGAAGAAAAAGGTAGTGGTTGGCGCTTTTTGAAAGTTCGGGGTATAACCATAAAAGTGGCAAAAATCGATCCTTTTTGCCCTAGTTCTTTCTTACCCCTGCCGAGTACATTACGCAAGAAAAGCGAAGTTATAGTGAATGTGGAAAATTCCGACGAAAAATGCTTTCTGTATTCAGTTTTAGCCGCTAAAATGAAGTGCTACGAAACCGAGGTTAAATATTACGAACCATTTTTGAATATCGTAGACCATTCCATGTTGACGTTCACCGTGAGTCTACGGCAAATTGATTCCTTCGAACGAGTCAACAATTTATCCACTAACATAATTTTTTACAAGGGATCGATAGGATTACACCCGGTGAGAGTGAACAAAAATATGGAAGGAGAAGTAATTGACCTGTTGCTAATAGCCGACGAAAAAAGAAATACTCATTACTGCGCCATCCTCGATATTGATAGGGTACTCCGATTTCGAGGTGTTGGTAGTAACAGGAAATTTTACTGCCGTAACTGCTTCGCGGCCTTTGGTAAAGAACAATTCATGATGGAGCACACCAGTAAATGTGTGAGATTGAATAGGGTGCAAGTACTCACTTTCTTACCACCCGGCGCCAACACGTTAAAATTCCTACACTACGATAGACGCAATCCTCATCCTTGGGTAATTTATGCAGATTTCGAATGTATGCTCAGACCCGTGCAAACTAGCAGCACCGATCCATCCTCGAGTTCGTCTACTAAAGTCAGTTTGCATTTGCCTACTAGTTTTGGCTACGTCGTTGTTGGTCCAGAAAATGAAATCATGAGTCAAAAATTCTACCTCGGCGAGGACGCGGTGGATAAGTTTTACGAATGTATGAATAGCGAAATTAAAAAGTTTGCCACTATTATCTCACGACTGAAACATCTGATGATGACTGCCGACGATGAAATTCGGTTCTCGAAAACCGATACTTGTTACTACTGCAACAAAGTCATCGTCTCCTATAAAGTGAGAGATCACTGAAAAACGGTTTTCGTGTAACCGACCGGAAAAAAAACCGGTTAAACAGATAACTAAAAAACCGGAAAGTACCAGCCCTAAGCCGAACTAGAACTTTTTACGCACGGAGGAAAGCATAACTTTATAACTTCCGGTATCAGAGGTGGAACAACTTTTGTGTCGAAAAGGCACTCGATCGCCAATAACAAATATCTACCAGATACTTACGACGACAATTTACCTAGTCTGTATCTAGTAGATTTGGATGTCAACAACTTATACGGGCTAGCCATGACGGAATTCCTTCCCTACGATCGATTTAGCTGGCTGACGAGGAAAGAAATTCTCAATTTCGCTTGGCGTCGATCGAAAAAGATTCGGAATACGGTTATATATTGGAAGTGAACTTGGACTATCCACCCGAGCTACACGAGGATCACAACGATTATCCTTTAGCGACGGAAAAGTTTAAAATAATACCGAGACTCGTGTCTCCCTTTCTGAAAGAAATGGCAGGAAACAAGAAGATCCTTTCTACTTCCAAACTGACGACCAACCTGCTTCCGAAGAAAAACTACGTAGTTCATTACAGGAATTTACAATTCTATTTGAAACACGGTTTAATTTTGAAAGGTATCCGCAGAATTCTAAAATTTCGTCAGAAGCAATGGCTAAAATCCTACATTGACTTTAACACCGAGAAGCGTCAACTAGCTACGACGACGTTCGAAAAAGACTTTATCAAATTGAAAAATAATTTGGTATTCGGAAAAACCATGGAAAACAAATCGGAGCGTTTATCCGTTAAATTGACCACCGATCCAAAAAAATCAATCAAGTACAGCACTTTACCACACGCGGATTCCTTCAAAATCCTCAACGAAAATCTCGTACAGGTAAACTTGAAACTTCGTAACGTCAAGTGCGACTTACCGACTTACTCCGGTTTCTGCATCCTCGAACTTTCCAAACTTACGATGTACGAATTTCACTACGAGTTCATGCGTCCGAAATACGGAGACCGCGCGCGTTTACTTTTCACAGACACCGACAGTCTGTTCTACGAGGTAGAGACTGACGATTTTTATCGGGATATGGAAAGTGAGCTAGATAGATTCGACACCAGCAATTACGATCCGTCGCATCCTCTATACAGCATTAAAAACAAACAAGTCCTAGGGAAAATGAAAGATGAAACGGCCGGCGTCCCGGTGAAAGAATTTGTAGATTTGAAAGCAAAAATGTACTCGTTTTTAGTCGGGGAAGATAGCGTTAGAAAGGCTAAAGGGATTAGTAAAGCGTTTATCCAAAAAAGTCTCTGCCACGAAGACTACAAAAAAGCGCTATTTTCAAAAACATCGTCGAAAGCCACGTGGAGGAGCATTCAAAGTAAGGATCATCAGCTCGCCACGGTTGAAATTTCAAAATCATCCGTATCTCCCTACAATGATATGAGATTCGTGTTGGACGATGGAATACATACGTTAGCGCACGGTCACTACAGAACCGGCATACCGCACGATTTTGTAGATGACATAATCGATCCGATGCAGGATGAAGAAGCTGAAGAGCGTGCTTCGCTGGTAATTTTTTTGACTTTAGAAATTCTGACTTTATCTCCTACGACAAACATTGGTTTTTAGACGGTCCTTTAGGTCGTCTCAGCAACGGTTCGTGCCGCCTGGTTACTTCCCTCGATTTCAACTTCGTAGTAGAATGGACGGTGTCGTTGTACTGGGAAACTAACTCGTCGATAATATCTACCCATTTATAATTTCACCTCCCGGTGAATCTTTTCCACATTCGAGTTTTCAGGGTTCTGTTGAAATCGTTCTACCACGCTCGCCTTCATGTCCGAGTGCGTAGAGTACATGTTGATGTTGTGACGCTTAAGGAGTACTTTGAAGTCTTTATTGTAGAACTCGCTACCTAAATCGACTTGTAAATTTTCAGTAACGTTTACACCGGATTTAGATTTAAGGGGAATAGCCCAAGCAAACTTGGACATGACGTTAATACAGGTTAATAGGTAGTTAAACCCTTTATTAAGTTTAGCGTACGGTATCATTTCCACCAAGTCAGCCTGCCATAGATCGTTTAGGCCCAGTACAATCACTTTCCGTCTCGGTAAATTTTTTCGCGCTGGCTTGTGAAGTTCTTTTACGAGTTGGTCCATTTTTTTTATTTCCCATTCCGAATCTTGGTTTCGTTTTCATGATCTTCTTAACGATCGAAGTGGCTAGTTTCTCCCCCATGTCAGAGAAGGATCGTCTCTCACTCTTTGAGCTTTGGAAGCGAGAACTTCATCGGCGACGTGCCGATCTTTTAAATCCGAGCTCTCGGAGTAAGCTATATCGTGTTCTTTGCATGCTTCGTCTAGTTGTTTAATCCCAGGATCTCCTCGAGCCAATCGTTTTTCTAGTTTGGTTCCCGGACCGCAGTATTGGTAGTCGGGCAAATGCAGTTCTAGCGGTAACGTATCTATGATTTTATTTACGATTCCTTTCCCAGATTTGATAAAGGAAGCTCTTTTCGTTCCGCATACCTCGCAAAATACAACTTCCATTTGTCTGTTATTTTTTGCGATTATAATAACGGATGGCTCGGGGCCGTTGGCCGTTAGCCGCCTACATTTGACGCAGTACCTCATCTCGATAGTTCTTTTGTTTTATACGTAAAATTCAAACCTAAATTTTGATAAGCCACCCTTTTCTCCCGCGCAGTTATGATTTGTCTTTGCTGTATTTCCCATAAAATTTCGACCATCTCGTTTCTATGTCCGTCGTGACCGGCCGATGCAGACTCGTACAAAAGTCTGAGTCTCTTTATCAAGTCGTTAGGATCGTCGTAATATTTATAATGTACTCTGCTACCCGCCTTTTTAACCATACCACCACCCTTTTTATCAGATTTTTTTTCATATCCTTCCAAATCTGACGAACCATCGTAACGTACTTGGTGCTACGATTAGATTTGGGTTTACGAGTTTTTGGATCCTTGTTGATAAAAATTGTGTCGGTATTTTGCAACATGTCCGCGGAAGCAGCTTTAACTTCTGGTGAGTAGGAGTGTTCTTTCAACTCTCTCAAAACTAGCAAACTCCAAAGCGCGCGTCTCCCCATATACTGCTTCCCCCCGACCACTATATCATTTTCAAAAATTTTAACCACTTTATTCCCCATGGTAAGCTTGCCTTTTTTCGTGTCGTACTGAAGTCCAAATACCAAATCAGTTTCCTTGGGATTTTCGAAAAATTTTGTCAAGAAATACGCAGCCGTTGGTCCGACAACTTGACCGGGTAACAAACTATTGAGGGACCGGAGAGTGGGCATGTGGGGAAGCTCGGGGGGGGGGGGGGGGGGTATAAATGCGTTTAGCTTGCACCGCGGAATATGAGGGGGTAACTTTAGGGCCGGTGCTCGTAGAGGCATATTCAGTTTGAGCCACGGGAGAAATTTGCATTATCGGAGGAGTCGAATATTCAGCGGCGAGACTGAAACTGGGAAGAGTAGCGACATCGGAAGGAGTCAACGGTAAATCCGTTTCGTAGTCGTCACTTTCTACCTGTTTATAAGGTTTAATCGGGGTAGTTTGCGTGGCTAGATTGTTTTTAATTGGCGTAGTTTGCGTGGCTACAGTGTTTTTAATCAGAGTGTTTTTAATCGGAGCACCGAGCACCGGTGTCAGGGTGCTTACTATCGGTTTAAAAAATTCTTGTAGCGATTCTTCTTCCCCCCTTTCGCCCAAATGTCGATTTAGAAACTTTTTAGTTAAAAGTCTTTTGAGTTTTGCGATTTCTCGTTTCGTCTCCATTCTTTTGTTTAATAGGTAAAAACGAATGTTTGTATCTCCCCTCGTTTAACGTTTTGTCAATTGATAAAAACCCGTAAGGCTTTTTCCAACACGTTCTACATAACGTTTTAAAGTCAAAAAATTCCATGTCGGGGTCAACGTGATTTTCGTAAACGTGTTTCAAATTTAACACATCCACAGAAAAAAGAATTAATAAATTTGCGTTGTCTCAGACCACTTGTTTAGGAATTCTCGTGTACGAGTGACTGCAATAAAAAACGTCGGCGTTTGAATGACGTCCTTGAACGAAATAACGTTCGATGTTTTTTTGTTTGTCCGAAAGGCAATCAATCGTCAAAAAGAATCAGGTTTCGAAGTTTTGGATCTAATTCTTCGGGCGGAATTAAATCAATTTGAGAATCGTGAAAAAATGCTACGTTCTGCCCAATTTTTTCCTCAATTTCGGTAAATACAGACTGCAAAGCTTCGTACTTTGGTTGACATAAAGTTTTACTGTAAATATATAATCGATCGTAGTCGAGCCATCTTTCGTTACAGATGAAATTAAACAGCAAGTTAGTTTTTCCACAATTCGCGGGGCCTATAATTAGACATCTGATATTTGAAGGTAGGAACGGATGATTTTTAGGTTCTTTCTTTGGTACGAAAAAGTCGTAGTTTTTAATTTCCATCGCGTTTTTTTTTATGCTTTTTTTGTTGTTTACGGAGATACTAAACCCATAAAGTCTTCGTCGGTAAATTTATCGGAAGTATCGGAATGAGCTACTCCAAAATCTTCGTTGCACCATAATTTCACGTTGCTGGGAGACGCGTCGGTGACGTATAATTTTCCCGCGGTAATTTTCCCAGTGACTTCCGTCAGATTTAAAGCATTGAAAGATTGCAAGTTAAACCACGGTTTGTCAATAACATTTTTTTTAAGCTTTCCTTTAGTTTTGTGAATATTCTCGTACACCCAAGTTCTAAGACAGAGTGGTTTGTCTCCATTACGCTCGTTCGCCTTTTCGCAACAGGAGTAACAGGAAGAAGCCGAATGCATAGAATGTGATAATTGAACGTAGTCAAAGACACGGGTTTTTGATCGTCAAAATCGATATCTAGTTTCGTACATATGTACCATTTAAGATTTTTCAACAGTTTTTGAGTTTCCGGGTCGCTAGGTGAAATCCACCCTTTATATTTTGATTTTTCGTCCGAAACCTCCAGTCCACGAACCCTTTAAATTCTTAACTTGTACGAAAGGAGACAAAGAAAACTTTACACCATTTTTAATCTTTGTACCATTCTCGATTTTAACTTTCAGCAAGTTTTTTTGCAAGAGATTGGAAAGATTCGTTTGCCAGGATGGTTGAGACAGGATGGTTGATCCCGTGACCGGAAGTGACGTATTAGGAGCTTTAGATCAACAGGTGAGCGGAATCGTAGGAAGTAGCAACCCTCCTCCAGATCGACGAAAGCCAGGAAAAAGGTAGTCCTCCAGATTGATGAAAGATGGAAAGACGACACCCACTTTTCATCAGGTGACCGGAAGTGCATCATTACCATCACTTTTATCAGGTGACCGGAAGTGGATCCCCATTTTGACCGGAAGGGTGGTATCGTAGCAAATCCCACTCTCCTCCAGATCGACGAAAGCCGGGGAAAAAGGTAGTAAAAAGCACCCTCCTCCAGATTGATGAAGGACGCCATTACCCCCCACTTTTCATTAGGTGACCGGAAGTGCATCATTACCCCCACTTTTATCAGGTGACCGGAAGTGGGGGGTGGCTAGCTGACTCAATATCGTATTTTACCCTACTATCTACTGTGCTTACTTTGGAAGTTAACAAGTTGACCTTGACGGAAGTGGTCAAGGTCATTGTCGTTACACTAATGTGATTCCCTGCTGTTCTATCCTTATTACTGTCAACTAATTTTAAGGGTATTTGGTATCATCTGGGATTTATTCATTAGGCTCGAAGTATCTACAAACTTCATACTTCACACATTCAACTATGAACTTAATCTCCCATCTGTTAAAGAAGTCAGGGATTTAGGCGTTTGGTTCACTAATGATTTGAAATCGTCTCTACATTGCTAGAAGATCTGTGCACTGGCATTCAAGCGCTTGGCCATTATTAATAAATGATTTATTTCGGGGAGTTTATCAAACAAAATTTGGGCATTTAAGGTATTTGTGCGCCCTATTCTGGAGTATGCATCACCGGAAGTGGATGACCGGTCGCCTTATCTGGCAAAGGATATTGACTTGATTGAATCTGTACAACGTAAATTCACCAAAAAACTTCCTGGGCTGCGTGATTTAGACTATCAGGATAAACTTTCCAGGTGCGGCTTAGACTTACTGGAACTACGTAGGATCAGGTCCGATTTGATTTTAACTTATAAGATATTGCATGGTATTAATCCTGTTAATCTGCCATTCTTTGACGTCGCGCCATGGACCCATTTCACTAGGGGGCACCAATGGAAACTCGTTATTCAGGGTTCCATTACGGACTGTAGAAAGAATTTTTTTTCACTACGCATCGCCAAAATGTGAAATGCCCTGAGCTCAGACTCCGTATGTGCAAACACCTTATCGGGTTTTTGCAGATTGCTCCTTAAGGAGCCTCTAAATGTGTTCCTTAAGCGACCATTATAGTATTTTAACTTTTTCTTGGATGCTTTTTGTATTATTATTATTATTTTAATTTTTATTATATTTACTAATATTGACAATTGGTTTTCGCCAAGCTTTATACTACGATTTACATTTATTTTATTTTATTTTTTTTTATTATTTTACGAAACATTGACAATGATACCCGGCTTTCCCCGTCACTTGTCCCTCACGTTTGGCGATGCCATCGGGGACCATTGTGTCCCTGGTAGGTCTACCCTTGGTGGTAAGGCATTCGTGACCCCAACCCAATACCATCTAACCTTCCTATGCAGTCGAGCCATCATCATCGTTTTAAACTTTTAAACTCTTAAACTTTTGCAAATTAAAAATTTTTAGTTTTTAACATCGGATGACAGTTAGTGACCGCCAGGTCCTTGCCATTCTGGTTGCGTTTGCAACGAACCTACATTATTATTATTATATATAACTTCACACACATATCTACAGTGGCCCTGGAGGTTCACTTCATTCGTGTTTTATACTTCAGACATACAACTGTGAACTTCACACATTCAATTATAAACTTCAGACATATATTTATGAACTTCATAGTTGTATCTATGAACTTCACACATACAACTGCAAACTTCGTAGTTACACCGTAGAATAAGAAGTTCACAGCGGTTCACAGTTACAAGTTTGAAGTTCATAGGTATAACTACGAAGTTCACAGTTTATACAGAGTGTTTCATCTCAAGTGTTGCTGCTCAATGTCATCTCTAGTATTGCAGATTCGTCAAACATGGCCATGGAATACGTTGCAACATCCAGGGGGCCATCAGACGGTTAAACCGAAAATGATCTTGACGACCGGTTTCAATGTCAAAAAAAAAACTAACTCCGGAAGTAGTGAAGATAGTGGCATGATGTAAATTACAAACTTGTAGAGGACGAAGACATGACCTCAACAAAGCAAACAGAACAGAAATCGGTTTAAATGTCAAAGTGATACTGCAGCCCCATTGCAGGACTTGACCACAACACACCATGAGGTGGAAACACAAACAGGCACCACTGTACGTACAGCAAAAGTATCAGCAGGCAGACCTGGTGGATCCGTGATAAGCCTGTTTGCATTAATCCCTGAGGTAGACATTACTTATTGGTGCGTGTTTGTGTTTCTACCTCAGGGTGTGTTGTGGTCAAGTCCTGCAATGGGGCTGCAAGATCCATATTGTTTTTACTGTATCGCTTTGACATTTACACCGATTTCTGTTCTGCTTTGTTGAAGTCATGTCTTCGTCCTCTGCAAGTTTGCAGTTTACATCATGCCACTATCACAGTTAGTTTTTTTGTTGACCTTGAAACCGGTCGTCAAGGTCATTTTCGGTTTAACCGTCCGCTGGCCCCCTAGATGTTCCAACGTATTCCATGGCCATGTTCGACGTATCTGGATGATATCACAGATATCACGTAAACTCTCTAACCTAACCTAATCTAATCTAACCTAAACTCTCTAATCTGTGGATGCTATTGAGCAGCAACACTTGAGATGAAACACCCTTTATGTGTGAACAGTGACGGCGTCAGGACTGAATTGTTTGCGGGTCCGATCGACAGAGGGCACATCTGGAAACAGAGTAGGCCAAGGACTTTTTTTTCAAAGCAACCGAATTAGGCAGTTTTATTCAGTTTAATTTAACGTGAACGTAAGCTTCAATGCAGTACATTATTTTTTAAATACACCCCCCAAACACACATAATTTCAAAGTTTGCTAAATAAATAAATAAATAAAAGAAAAAATAAATGCTCAGTTTATTCATTCAATTTCAAGTTTAGCCCGCAAGTTTTTTTTTTTATTATTTTATTTTATTTTCTGATGATGACCTGCGTACATGGGGGTCGGGGGAACAACGGGG